>JAQFZW010000284.1:0-75608 GCA_034687055.1 Heteromurus nitidus
AAAGGTAGTTGGTCTGGAACTGGGACTCGTAGCCATCCACAGTGACATTGAACGGAGAGAACATTACTCCGGCTGCATTAATGTCATAATTTGAACCGTTCGTAATTGTTTTGTAAATATTCCGGCATTAATACATTGGAAGAATTTTTTACCGTTGTTGATAAGGCAGTTAATTGAAATATTCCTGCTTAAGAGAGATTGTGCAAATTCTCTGACAGAATTCAAAGAGTTAAGGTCTAAAGGGAGTACTTCCGTTGTTCCGGAAGTTATTCCAGATTCTCGAAGTTTCTGCACCATAGCTTCCCCCGCAGAAGGTTTTCTACAACCTGAAACAAGTTAGCCGTTATTTGCGTATTTCATGAACTTGAGTACAGGAATATAAAATGATTTATGTCATCATTCAAGCATTTACCAATTATGACTCGTAATTCCAGTTGAAGGCATTGTTTCACAACTTCGGCGCCTATGCCGCGAGCTCCACCGGTAATTACCACCGTTTCGTCTTTGTCCATTTTTGGCAGTTCTGCATAGAATTATTAGGTCACCAAGTGTAATATTGATTAGTACTCGCATTCACATTTTCGTAGTAGATACGTAAGTATCTGAATTATGAACCCCGACTCAATAATTGTCTGAATTCGAATTGTTTGAAATAGTTTCCATCAATGTTTGTTTAAACTTTAAGCGGGCACATATATACTTTGCTGCATATGAACATGTGCATGGACATGAATATTTGTGTTTTGCAAATATTGCAATATCCCGTGATCGCAAATGCTCTTGTGTACAAAAACTCGTGGATCTAATTGACTCTAATTTGTATTTGTTTCTCAAAAAACCTTACATAAAAATCATGTTCAAGTAAATGTGATACGAGGATTTTTCAGCAGAGTATTAATTTTTTTATAAAATGGGACATTTCTTGATGAAGGAAATTCCTCATTAACAATGAATTTTTCATTCATTTAGTTTCTCACCGTCAAAATTAAGTTTTCTGTGTCTTGTCACCGTCTCGACAAGACTCCATTTGCCTCCAAGAAAGCATATAAGGAAGTTATACCACAAGCGCTTGAGCCAGTGCACGAGTCCTTTCCCAGGACCAACATCTGAACTTTCCACGTTCTCCTTCAGATTTTCACCGGCTGCTCCAACAGAGGAATGCATTCTGTCTCCTCCAAATTTCTTTATAGCAAAACTCAATATAGAGTATTGATGTGGAGGACGAAGGGAAAGCAGAAATGCACAATGCACGTACAAATTTTACTCCAACTACGCTTATGGACTATCGGAATATGTGTTATCTATGAACATGAACTAGTCTCTCATGTTTCCCGATTTTCATGAGATTCTCACAACAGTAAGTTATATTAGAGTTTGCAATGTTTCACACAGAGAAAATAGCACGCACACATACATTATTAACACGTCACTCCTCCTCGTACTCCTGAGGTGATCTCAGTATTTTCTGGCTCTACTAGATCCAACTTTCAGCTGATATTTTGACATCTTCACGCAGTCTCACGCTCCGGCAGTTGTAATCTTGTAATACAGCAAGTATATTTGAGTAAAAGTATGCAGTAAAAGTGCAACCCATGAAAGTAGCTTGACTTCTCAACAGAGCAAAATTTCGTTCTGTTCACGTTCACATCACGGCTCTATAACATTTCCTGTCCTAAAACTATAAGATTACAAGCATTATTTCACAATTCTGTGACAGGCATGTCGTGTCGATCAAAATTACGCGTTTTATCCTCCTTCATTTACGAGCAGTTCGCCTGCATTTTTCATTCTGCATGCACATACTAAACCCTTACATGTGCGTGCGTGTCACCAAAATGCTTGTACTGATCGAGGGACCCTAAATAATTCAACTTTGACTTCTAATACTCTTGTACCGCTACAACATTCTGTACGATTGATTCATTAGAAAGGGCACGCGAGGAGCTTAGAACGACTACATAAAATATGCATTGTTTGTTTGCTACAATAAGTCAATACTGTAACGATGTTCCGCTCCGCAAAGAACAAAAATACTCTGGGTTTCAAATTCGAGGTTTTCCTCCTTTGAGTTTCACATATCTATTTGCAATTCAATATATGTATGCTTCCTAATCTTAATCTAATATTCAGTCCACTTCTTAACACTGACAACTTGACATTTCTGTGACGAATGTGCTACATACACAAATGACAAAACTATGTACACATGAATTTCGCCAAAATGCTTTCTACGTAGATGAAGCACTAGCACCAGCACATGCACAGCTATATTGAAAAATGAAATCGAGCATGTTACAAATACATTCTCTTTGAAAAATTGGATTTATTGTGACGGAGTATATTAGACGATTTTTATTGTCGATACACGATGAAAATTATTTTTTCGCCTTCCTCTAGTCGAACTACAATTACAATATGCATGCATGATTCAAACTTACAATGTTTTGGTATGTTTCACACCTGTTACACACGTATAGCGTGTGCTATGCAATATCCAATACATAATAAAAACTGATTTCAAACAGGAAAGTATTGTGTGAATGATTATACGCTGCAAGCTTGAAAGTTTCAAAATGTGAACGTGCATTTGGAGCAATGAGCAATACAGTGTGAAGAGATGCAATAATAACATTAAGGTAGGTTTCGAGTTAGATGAAGCTTTCAAAAAATACTAGCGAATAGCATAAACTGTTATAATAATGTAGGAGAGTGTGGTACCTTCACATTTAATACCTGTACTTACTTGAAACAAGATACTCTCTGGCTCTCACTTCATCGCACTACCACTCTCCGAAGAAATAAAAGGTTTAGATGCTTGGGCTTTACTTTTCCTTCGCTTCACTCACCACTTGGGATATTATCAACGCAAAAATCCCGTTATATTTGTGAGCTTTCTGTAGGAACAATGAAATCGCACATTTGTGCTGGCGCTTCTCTTTAAAGTGATGAATGATCTTTCAAATAAAAAAAATACTCAGCAAATTTTTTATTGTTTTTAATCGCTTCGTAAAGGACTGTAGTAGTATATGATCCACTATATCCACACAACTGTGTTATCTGTCATGTTCATCGAGTTAGTTTTTCATGCTTTTTGGTTGTTCATATCATGTGTGGTGGTGGTATGATAATAATCATTCATGAGGTCTTCTGTATAGTTGCATGCGCAATATGTGGTTTGTTTTTGTTCTTACGCCATGTTTCACAAACTTTGCAACTAATTTCTAGTCGACGTTTCCTTTTCCTCTCAAACTCATGATGGCGTTTTGTGTTAAACGCGAGCGCGACCTAAAATTTGCTCTCTGAATAAAAGTGGAGACGGTAGGCCATGGCGTTCATTCTCTCTCTCTCTCTCTCTCTGCACGCTAATAACGCAACTAACGCTAAAAACACAAACAAGCGCAAGGAAGTCTCGCACTCGCACATTAGAT
Organism: Heteromurus nitidus; assembly: GCA_034687055.1. Taxonomy (NCBI): domain Eukaryota; kingdom Metazoa; phylum Arthropoda; class Collembola; order Entomobryomorpha; family Entomobryidae; genus Heteromurus; species Heteromurus nitidus. Next base: position 3,429 of record JAQFZW010000284.1, read on the forward strand.
GAAAAATCATTCCTTTTTGCTGCAAAAATTCAGTAATTGAGAGATGCGAAGTGCGTATTGCACATGCACAACGAGTCGCAGTGAAGGGATAAAGTGACCACTCTCTACTACACCTCACATTTCCGGTTTCTGCTTTAAGACTGTAATATATGCCGCGTAAGACGACACATACACTTTTCGCATTTTTGGGGTTAGAGCAATTACATTTGTGTGAATTATAAAAGAAGCAATGAGAAGTGCAACTGCTAAATCAGTATCTCTTCTCTTGATTTGACTCTAAAGATTCATTTTTGTTCAAACGTTTAAAATGTGTACTTGAAGTAAGGATTGTAGCGCAAACTCCAAAATTGAAAATAACTTTTCAGATTCCAACCAGCATTCTTCTTCCGAGTATTGACATTTTTGACATACGCTTTCGATTGCTATATATTTAGTCGATGCACATGAATATACCTTACGATGCTGATATTGATTTGATAATTATTGCTTCCAACAAAAGGCCTGGTAAGAAAGGTGTAATTAGAGTTCATTCCGTTCTGAGTTCTGGTAATGAAAAATGGATTACAAGCTTTATGCGACGATATAATGTCCTGTTGGTGCTGGCCGAACGTTCAAAGATCACACATGGGCGTGCTAAAAGGTAAATCAATGAAAAGGCTTAAAATAAAAATAATAAGCGTGCTTCGTGTTTATTTTACATTTCCTGGACACATGATGTAAATAAGTAAGAAGACATTTGTCTCAGACAGAGTCATTTGATTTGACAAGTACACGTTAGAATAGCATAAGTTATTGTAAGTCTCGTTATTCTTGTCAAAATAGATTAAAATAGGGGCAAAATATGATTCTCAAATTCCAAGGTCTGACAGTTCGGAGACACGAAGTCAACCACTGAAGCAAATGTCGACAGCCTTGTGAAAGTCCCAGTTACACTGGGAAAGTCTCGCTCTCGCCGTGACCTCTGCAATGCCCATCCCCTGAAGATCCTTCACCATTTGCTCGTAGTCATCTTTGACGTTCGGTCCGCCAGCGTAGATGGCAGTCCAATGTTTGGCAGTTTCCACAAAGACTCGGGGAGACTCTTTGAACTGATTCGCTACAACTGCATCTTGGGGATCGTCTGGTTCCGGGGTTGAGAGAAGGGATTGCAGTGACAAAAGCACAGTTCTCAATGTCATCGCAGCCGCCCATTGATCCTTCAGAATGTCCACACAAACCGCACCCGTCACCGACGAAATGTTTGGATGCCAGATTTTCGTGAGAAATTTGATTTTCGGTGGGGAGAAGGGATATGTTTCTGGAACCAGGATTTCGAGCTTGAAATGACCTCCGTGATATGGGGTATTCTCTGGTCCAGTAATTTCTCCTTTTAGCTCCAACCAGTTTTGTTCATTCACTTCGACTTTGACACCGGAACGGGCCGATTCCGAGTCTTTCATAATTTCTCGGATTTCTCGCTTGATCCGCTGTGCGGCTATATTTGCTACTGCCATGATGGGAATTATTTTCAACTATCGCGAAAAGGAAAGTGATTTGGAAATGTTGACGTTGCCTGATATGATCAAGGTATTAACGATTAAAATGAATGAACCACCGAATTTTATTTGGAGAAGATTACCTAGAGCGAGAAAAGTATAGACTGGTATAGCCTCGTTGAACAAGTGTGATCAAAAGTCAATCCAGCCCATCATTTACATAAATGATGGGCTGGATTGACGTCAAATGAAAAATGTACATTTATTTCAAGGATAAAAGACATTATTAGAAACCATGGTGTCTCTTCTTGGCGCTGAGTTCTATGGTATAAGCATTTGAATAGGATTTCCGTTTATATTTCCGCAGGAGTAAGTAGTATAAATATGCCAAATGCGTCTATTGTTGGACGTGCTAAACTGCTAATAATAATAGCAGCAATTCACTCTGGCGTTAACTCGCTACTCTGCCAATTTTAAAATCACAAAGAATGTTCAGACATTTTCCCAGACGGCCACGCCAGTTAATTTGTACTTTATAGTAAACGGAACCAAGCCCAAATTATACATCTTTCTATAAAATATATGTACATATATCCTACTTCGTTCCTTTCATGTGTCATATGGTCCTTCAAAGAGTCAACTTACAGCAATTAACCTTCACGTAATATAATACACGGTTATTTATAGTGGGATATGAATTACATAAAATATTTTTACACTTTCCATCATTAGCTACCAACAAACGTGAAGTTCACTCACTCAAAAAGTCACAAAAGTCATAAGTCGAGTCACAGTTATTTGCGCACTCGCACACATGTCTAAACACGTGCTTTCTGTCTGCATACGCGCATATTTGAACTGCCTATAATTAGTACGAGTTTAGGAATACGGATAACTTATATATCGTTAGCGTGAGTGAGCACACGCCAAGGTTAAAATGCCTTAAACGTAATCAAGTAAGATAGAATAAAATACGTATTTTTAAATAGGATAATGACATAATATTAGCGTTTACGATGCTTAAAATCGCACAATTATTTGCTGTAAATTTTTTGAACAGGCTAATCTCTTTATTATTAATTTAACGGCGAATGTCTTGATACGCTCTCTGAATTCCTTCGAGTAATGGCATCACTGCGTCTCTCGCACCTGCTCCACCGCACTTCTTGAACTGGTCGGCGATGCAGGCGTTCATTTCCTTGATGTCCCTGAAACAATTAAAATATAATATTGGGCTAAATATTTACGACGAAACAATCACAGTAACAACTTCAACCTGAAAGATTCACAGATAAAAGTGCGATATTGAACTTATTGACCAAACTAATCATGTCAAGTGTGGAGTCGTGGACTACATGTCTGTCTGTATATGTCATCGGAATGCCCTAGTCTCAACAGCTAAGACAAGTATAGAAACTGGATATTGTATTTTTTCCGTTGATAAACTCGACGAGGAAAACTGTCCAGAAACTAGTTTTTTGTCTTAAACACGCAACGAGAGGAAACCGATTATGTGTCGATTGTCCAAAATTCGAATTACATAATTTCATGACAGACTCAAGAAGAGATTTTCATAAAACGGGGGAAGTAGAAAATGATTCTAAAATACCGAAAAGTACATCTCGGCACGATTATATGAAAAGACAAGATGTAATCATACATCAAGAACACGCATGATCCAAGGTCAGCGTAATGCCTGTCTGGTGATTTCATTTTTACACGAGATAGCGAGCGATGAAGAAATCAAACCAAAATGTATTTCACGCAAACGACCAACTACCATGATCTTACTTAATGGACACTTGGACACTATCATGATCCAAGAACCACAACAAATGACATACTGTGACCTTCGTCACGATCGTGTTTTTCCTCACTTTTATAGTTTCCTGTTATTATGCAAATTAATTGTCAAGTTTTGTCTAATCCGATTAAAGGAGAGGACACAGAGAATACTTAAGGAATGAACTCAATGGACACTGGTAATTTGTGAATCGAGTCACAAGAAACTAGTATTTTTTGCAGACAAATCTTACCAATCTGGATGAGTTTTGATGAGCTCAAAGCAGAGGAGCGAGTCTTGACTAAGTCTGTCGAAACTGAGAGGATTCATACATTGCTTCCCTCCATTTTCCCAGAAAGCTGTAATGATTGCAAAGTTTAATTAAATACCAACTTACCAACTTTGTTTTTAATTGAATATATTAAATTTTCACTGATAAGCGAGCAAAAAAGGTCGTTTACTCTTAAATATTCCATTAAGATCAGTCTGGTTTCCTCCTCTGCCGCACAAAGAGTCGAGGCCTGCCAGCTTGTAGTACTGTTCCAGAACTTGTTGATTATTGAAGCAGTCCTGGACACGTCTGAAATTTTCCAGCTCACACGTTTGGCTTTCAATCTGCTCGATGGAGTTGCAAGCCTGTGCCATTTTGCTCACAGCTTCCTCTCGCTTCTCACTCGACGCGTTTGGCACATCAAGAAGCGTTATGAGATTCTCCACAATCGCCATCGACAAAGGACTTTGTTCACATGGTCTGATATCCGACACTCCGTCTCTGAGCTGGTAGTTTTTTTTAGAATATTTTAATTAGGCATTTACGTAATACGAATTTAAGCAAAGATTTAAATTTTGAGGCTTACATCTGGTCTGGAAAGTGTGCAGAAGAGCATCGCTTGCATATAAGTTTCTGCTTTCTCAACAAGCAAATCCCAAATTGTGTGAGGGGGTTTATTATGATGATGATTACTATTCGAACCTACGACTCCAACCACAGACTTCAAAGTTGTCGACGACTGATCCACTCGGATTTTGTTCGATTCGAGAGGATTTGAGGAGACGTAAGAGACTGCTGAGGTTGAGACGAGGCAAATGATGAGGAGTTCACTTAATCTCGCCATGTTTTCTCTCTGAAAGTCCGAAAGTCGGAATACGGAAGTGAAATAAATATATCACAGAGCAAACGCGACAGTGTTCAATTCAAATCTGCAGTCTTAGTATTCGCTCCACAAAGATCTGTAGAAAATATATTCATTCGTTTAAGTGGGAACTTTTCCACGCAAAAGTGGCACACGACAAGTCAAGTCGGACAACTGCTGTCTCCTTAACTAAGCTCAAGAAAGAGACTTTTTAAAAATGAGTTTTAGAAGAAAAAAGTGCGATTATACGCGTTGCTGGTTTAGCTTTCAATTGTGCTCTGACAGATAAAAACGCGCTTGTCAGAATTATATAAGTCGAGCCCGTTCAAGGAAGCTTGTACATAAAAACAACATTTAGTCGCAAGCGTAACAATTGTCCTTTTTTAAATGCGATTAAAGGGAATAAAAAGGAGACCAGCACAAGTCACAGTCCTAAGAACTTACTAAAACAAGCGTGGGAACCAAAAGCAAAGATAACCCTTCTAATGTAAAAAATTTAATGAATTAAAAAATATATTTTTTTAAATTATCTTTTCTATCTCTTTTTATTTCAAAGTCTAAAGTGCGGGGGTGAAATTGGAGCTGAATTGGAAAACTAGATCGCTCATCCACACGAGTGAGTTGCGCAATGCTCTTAAAATACTTTTTATAAAAAAATTATATTTTAATTAAGATTTAATTACGTTTTTGAGTTTTATCTGCGCCCAAAATTCGAGTTAAATGTCAACAATTTTTTATATCCAAGTCACACGACCAAAGTGTGACGAGTGGCTGCGAAGAACCCGAAACTGATACTAAAATGTTGAACTCTTGTTGTAGATTAGAGAAGACTCTTTCTGAAGATAATTTTCTCACGTAATGTGCTTTTAATCCCCTCAAGATTACGATGCTTTCATTGTCGAAATGTTTTCAAGCTCAACGCGAACAACACAGAGCACAAAACACTTTTACATAACCTTTTACCTTTTACGACGGCATTGCCACTGAAACGCACTTCACCTCAACAACTTGTATTCCTACAAATCTGCAGAATTCCTCTCGCTTCAACAATGCAAGGCAACAAAAAACATAAAAACAAAGCGTTTTGCATGCGAGGATGCGAAAAAACGTGGTATCAAAAAACTTGTTAATGTATCAACTTTAAGACGAAATCAAGTGATATGTGCTGCAGCCTGCATCTCTCCTTATTTGTGAAGTCTGCAAGGAATATTGGCACCTTGGCTTTTTGATATCTTGTGTCTTTTTTAAGGATGCTTCTTTGTTTCTACCTCTAAAATTACTGCTGGTCACATAACAGCCAACGAATTATTGTTGGTTTAAAGAAAGGCACTTCCCATATTACCAAGTTAGAGATCACAGCCAAGAGCAAATTCACGCGTAGCTGTAGTTTAAGGCTTCAACCAGAACATTAGATACGCAACACACGTTCCTTTTTCCTTCAATGTTGATGTCGTTCTGGTCGACTTGTTTTGAGACGAGGGACGATTTTTTGCTGCTTGACTACATCACTCTCAAGTTTAAAAAATGGCTAATGCTAGAGACTTTTATATTGTTCCATTCTTGCCTCATTAGCCCCTTTTGGACCATGAACAAGATTACATTGTACAATTGTCTGAAGTTGTGACTGTGGATGGGAAAAATTACAAATTTGGTAGAATCACGGAGCCACATTTATGCACGATCCACAAAATTTTTCCTCTAATAAAAAAGATTCCAGTCATGCGTTCTAAGACGAATGAAATTTGCTTTGTGATTTTGGGTTTGCTGGACGAACTATACGCAAATAAAGTAGTTTAATGTGGGGACGGAGAATTTTATACATTCAACATTTGTTTGCCTAAAAAATGGATCTAGACCAGACTGTATACACTAAAAACGCATATACGTCATTCATACATGAAGTTTCTATCGGAGCATTGGAACTGGTTCTTATCCAATTTGCTGCTGATAGCGGAGAACATTACAAAGTAAGCTATATGCATGTACTTACCTTATAGATGTACGATTCTTAACCTTGCACGAAATCTCAGATTGTTCGCAAAATTCCGAGCATCTTCATATTTTTGTACCTTTAGATACCTTTGCATCGTTACATGCTTTACGTATCCCCTTCCCTTCCCATATATTTATACGAGTTAGCTAAATAGCGAAGAAGCGTATCTAATTCCATTGTTTGCAGTTCGCATTACAGGAAGAGGCAGAGGCACAAGAAAGGGGATATATAGCAAACCTTGCTAGCATTATAATTATGGTTTAAGAAGGTGGCAGAGATATATCTACCAGGATTGTGGATGCTACATACAAGAAAAACTGGTTACCTGCATGTTACCTCCAAAGAACCACGTTTTATTTGTTCCAGCCCAATACATCGCAATGACACTCCCCATAATAAAGTTGCAATTACACATCTCAACAGAAGATGGTACAGCCAGAGACCAGTGCTATAATTGTATTGTCGTGCACGTAAAAAGCAGAATTTTTCGAGATGAGCAACATTGGAAAGGTCGGGAGTAGCAGGGTGGCAACATGATATCCCACACGTCACTCCCCGGACTGAAGTTGTGTTGGAAGATTTTTTTGGCGAAACTTTCTCATACTTCACACGAATATCGAATGTCGGAAGGATACTCATGTTTGTTCTCCCAGCTCACATTCATCTGAACTGGACAATGAAAGTGTAGTACAGGCAGGACATGTGACTAATTTGCAGAAAGAAAACCATGATTCCATTTCGTAAATACTATCTTAAGAGATGTTATGTTTCATGCACAGCGTGTGTATATGTATAAAGTATATGTATTTTCTCACGGTCCACTTATAGAAATTCATATAAAATGAGCGTTTCTAGACTAATTAGTTTTGAAACTATGTTGTGCCTACGAAGTTACATGTTTTACATGCTATTAATTATAATATTATACAATCTGTTTGTGCAGTATACTTTCCTGTGTGAATATAGCTTCGAATTCGAGTGCATAATTGCGATTAATATATTTTCAAAGTATGACTCACCAAAGGAAAAAGAACAAGAAAGATTTAATGAAATATGATTGCATACGAAGTGCATAGAATATGGTATAGCGTGTGTTTAGCTCGTTTGCAAATTTTATTTGTAAGTGCACAAAATATGCGAGAAAATGATAGAGAAATGCGTAGCACGAGTATACAAAGCGTGTTCAAGCCCAATACTTTTGAGTGACAGACGGATATTATTGAATGGTATTGCAGCATGCATTTCCATTTTATGTGAACGGAAGTTAATGATTTGTATGATATCATACTTGTTTTACAACACAATACTGCACTTCAATCGAATCATACAATTTTTATTTTATCCTTACCTTACATCGTGTATGCAAGTATGTCTATAATTTGAAAAATATCTTACTTGCTCGTTGCTGAAATGAATCGAATAAAATATAAAACAAAGCATATTTATGAAGAAGGAAGTAGAAGATTTGTAATAACAAATTATTTCCCATTCCCATCGAGTTGCATTTTGCATTCATTCACTTCATCGACGTAAGGATGACCTCGAGGTCTTCATAATCAAGTACCTCAATTTATAGTCATGGGTGTCTATGTCGTCTTGCTAATGATGAATGATGTTGTTGTTGTATTTGTATCGTCTAATTGTAACTCACCTTTTCTGGAAGTTGACGCATTGACTCAAATTAAACTAGCTGGATTTGAGCGACTTACGTCCATGCAAAAAGTTCCACTTTACATATTTATTGAAGCCGACGCGTCATTGTAACGTGTGGAAAGTGTGTAATTTTTTTCAAATATCGTAATTCGGTTATTAGCTATTACGTGTAGTAGTAGTATGTATATTAATGTTGTATGAATAATGTTTATTGCAACATTAACATCTCTAGTCTTCATCTGTCCTAATGATCGAGTTCGAATTTTTCAAATGTTTAAACAGCATCGCTGAGATAAATTATTGGAACACCGGTAGCTCGTAAAATCCAATCAACGTAGTATTAACCTCGTTTGAGATTTGGATTACATAACCATAAACCACACAACTTGCCATACTGTTTCTGGAATGTTACATAAATTGCTCCACCAAGTTTCGCATTCTGGACAGATTTTTCCAAAAAGAAAAATGCTCATTTTTAACAACTCTCAACTCTTAACAACTTTAAACTCTCCTCATGAACTGCTTTGTAAACCACATTAAATGTTCAGCAAAAACAATAACGTTCAACGTTCATTGACACAACCGTAAACAGCTCCATTTATCATTATTAAATTACTCTGTTCCGTAATTCCACATCCGTCTGCGGTTTGCACCTGCCCCTCCTCCTCCTCCATCCGCCTTGAACACGAATCCGGGACCCGCAATCAACACTTACACTTGTCTTCGTCCGCTAATTAATTATGGTGTTGTTCATCAAGCTTCGTCCTTTCGATGGATTGGCAATGTAATCACCCTTTTATATAAATACCCGCAAGATTTTCTAATTAATTCGTCATTAAGGCGAAATTCTTCGTTCCCACAAGATTCCACATCCAACACTTCGCAATCATGGAAATCCAGTTATTGAGACCGATTTTCTTCGCTCTCCTCGTCTGCGTTAGCATTTGCCATGCGGGTCAAATCGACAGTGACCTACTCAACTCCATCCAATCTGAGGGAGCTTCCGATATCCTCATTGACTTTGAGGGTGGAAACTCCCGAGCTATTCAAAATGTCGAGTCGAGAAGTTATCGGAGTCGAGCTGGTAAAGTGAAGGCACTCACACAAGGACTCCACGATGTGGCTGATGACTCACAGGGCCCATTGAGTAACTACTTGTCCACCCAAAGTGCAGAGCACACCACATTCTGGTCAAGTAATCAGATGGTCGTTCAGAATGCCGATTTGCCACTGGTTCAAAAAATTGCTTCGTTTAAGGGGGTGAGCAACGTGCAAATGTTGCCAACGGTCAAACTCACTCCCATTCCTGCATCGGCTTCCCCGAATGCTGTAGGAACGGTGCAATGGGGAGTCGCCAAAATCCAGGCGGATAAGGTTTGGTCTGAATTTGGTACAACTGGAGAAGGCGTTGTGGTTGCCAACATTGACACGGGGTAAGTTGAAAACTGAAAGTGACAGAGTGGCCTAACGACACCCACATGGTTTAATCACGCATTTTCTTTGAAGGGTCCGTGGCACACATGAAGCCCTCGCTGGAAATTATAGAAGCAAACATGGGTGGTTTGGTAAGAAAAGAAAGCAAAATTATATACTCCAGTTTTCAGTTTCACGAACGATAATGTATGAATTAGAATTTTGCACACTTGCGCAGATCCTTACAACAACACGACAACCCCTAACGATCAAAATGGACACGGCACGCATACCATGTACGCACCTTTCTCATTATATTTTACAAATAATCTTTTAAATTTCTTCATTAAATCCATGTTTAAAATCTCGTAGGGGAACAATTGCTGGTGCTGGAGGAATCGGTGTAGCTCCTGGAGCAAAGTGGATTGGTATAAAAATGCAAATCATTTTTAAGAATTAACTTTTCACTTTTACATTTAACATTTTTAACTATCGTTAATTTCCTTTAATCCAGCTTGCCGCGGTTGTAATACTGATTCCTGTGGCTCCGCACAATTACTCGCGTGTGGAGAATGGATGCTAGCCCCAGGTGGCGATGAAACTCTCATTCCAGACATTGTGAGCAACTCGTGGGGCTCGTCGATTGGGGGAAATACGTGGTACAACAAGACCATCGATGCGTGGAAAGCAGCCGGTATTCTGTCCGCATTCGCTAATGGAAATTCAGGTCCTTGGTGTAGCTCAAGTGGAAGTCCTGGGGATCAACCGACCACGTTCGCGGTTGGTTCCACCGATATCAAGGATCGTCTTTCAAGCTTCAGTTCCAAAGGCCCTGCAGGAACACTCTTCTTTAACAAATACTTTAAGCCTGATGTAAGCTTGTTGAAAGATGTCAATTATTTAATTATTGAAATCCATATCCTGAATCTGCAATTTAAAACTCTTATTTCGACAGATTTCTGCCCCTGGAAGCGATATCTACTCTGCATGGCATACTGGGGATTCTAAATACAATACGATTTCTGGAACGTCTATGGCTACTCCCCATGTTGCAGGTGCGATGGCTCTGATGCTGTCAGCATATCGCAACCAAAGAGCGGATCCCAGTGCCAAACTCAGTTTCACCCAAGTGACCAAAACAATCGAGAAGTCTGCCGATACGAAAGGACTATCTTTGAGCCTTTTCAACTTCCCTTGTGATTTAACCTTCAGTAGAACTTTCCCAAATAATCAGTTTGGGTAAGGCTATCAAATGAACTAGAAAACATAAGTATAACATCCTTTCTTGTACTACTTTAAACTGCAAAAGGGATTTATGATTGCTCTTCTGCAGACATGGGAGATTGAACGCTCTGAAAGCTGTGAATGCCACTCTCAATTCCGCGACGACTCCAACAACCACGAGCACGAGTGCACCTTCCCAATAAATGGGAACATGTTCCAGAAAATTTGGAAATCACCTTTTATGACATTTTAATTGATTTTACGCAATAAATAATAAAAATTGATTTGAAGATTAATATTCCTGGGCTGCATGACATTGCATTGAACATTTTAAAAAGCTACAAATACAAAAAGACTCTTCGTTTGTACTCATCTATTCACCCCAAAAGGGTTTAGAAACTTGCATACTGCATTCATAATTACGAATGCAAGGTAATATTTGTGCAAACTATCCAAGTAAATAAAAGCTTAAATAAAATAAATACATAATAATTGGCAAGCATAAAATGCATTTATACGGTTTGTAATTATTCTTTTAAGCTTGGAAAATTTCTTGGCTAAAATGTATTCATTTACAACAATCCTCATATAAAATATATAACTTCAGTCACTATTAATTTCACTTCGAATGCTAGTTTCTCAGATCATAGTCTACCCATCCAACTTCATTAAAAACTAGTCAGTTACTAGATTTTTTTACTTCAATCACACTTGGTTATCTATTTGTATTTACTTTCGACTGAAACAATTCATCTGGAAGTTTACAGAGGGCAACGAAAAGCCATTGGGAACAAGTCATTTCATAAATCCTTAAACTTGCACGAGCAACTACAAAATTTACAGCTCATTTTGTATTCATGTTTCAATCACGCCAAAAGTTTTATTGAACTTCTACGGATCAAGGAGGCGTGTGGATTGTGACATAAATATAAACTCCGTGACTCTACATTTACGCATGCCCAAATTATAAACCCTGAATTGATGATGAAAGTGGATCTCTTAATGAGTTCAATGTCAAGTAAACTGGTTAAAACAACACGTGTGTAATATGTGGAAGTAGAATGTAATCCACGATAGGTATTTATGACTGTGTGAAGCGGGTTCAATTCTTAGGATTTGTAAGTTGCGTATTTTAAGAAAAAAATCGGAAGGATATCAGTTTAAAGATAATTTGGATGATGCGATGAGTTGTTTATTGCGGTTTGCCCAACACACATCACACAGGTGCGTTCTAGATTTCATACGCCTGAACAAAACACATGCGCTAAACCTTTTGTATTTACCCAAAGACAATTAATTAGCAATAATGAGTTTCTAATACCGCAACACTCTTAACAATATCAGTAAATCAATCATAATTTTAACCACAAAATCCGTCCAATCGACTATTTAAAAGCCGACTTCTCGTCACATTCACATTGTCCTTTGTCTTCCGTCAACCAAGCTTCGTACCCCACAACTTGGTAGATTTGTCCAGAAAAATGGCATATTTGCCAAAATTGTTTCAACTTGTTTGTGGCGTCCTTCTCGTCGCCACAAACACAAAGTTGTTTTTCGCCCATGGCGCAGCCACCATAGATCCCAGTCTGAATTCAAGATTTTTCTCTGGCGAGAAACAAAGCGTAATGGTCTCCTTCACCCAAGGGATCGAGCCAGTAATTGAGCGCATCAACAGGCAAAACTTCTCGAGCATGAATGAGAAGCGAACTGCGCTGACGAACGCTCAGCAAGCGTTCACGAACGGGGCACAGGGACCTCTCCAGAACTTCCTCAACATCCAAGGAGTCAAGTACGAGTCCTTCTGGATCAACAATAAGATGATCATCCCGAATGCGGACTCTGGACTTGTTAACGCCGTCTCAACTGTTCCAGGCGTGGCGAAAATTGAGAAGGAGCCAATGTACACGATTGAGCCTCCAACTGAATCAAGAAATGGGGGCAGGTTTGGACGTGCTGATGCTCCGTCCTCGTGGGGCATTCAGAAAATTAGAGCAGAGCCAGTATGGGACACTTACGATGGAACAGGAATCGTTGTAGCGAATATCGGTAATCTTTTATGTCATTAATCAAATGTAATCTCTACTCGTCTTCACTATTCATGCCATTCTACTAAATATATAATCTAAACTCGTACGCGTGCGTTACAGATACTGGAGTTCAATACACTCACGAATCATTGAGGGATCGCTGGCGATCCGAATATGGATGGTAGCATTTCTTTTACATTTTAAATTCATAATTCATAAACGATTCATAATTTAAATGTTCATTACGAAAATTCGAACGCATGTTCAATTCGAAACGTTTCCTTCCGAAGGTTCGACCCATACACCAAGGGTAGTCTCCCAATTGATGAAAACGGTACCACATACGAATGCTTACGATTAGTTAATATAATTAATTCCACATTTAATTGATAATTGCTCATAATTATTATTATATTTATGCATTGCAGGACACGGAACACACACGATGTAATCACGAGCGATAAACACGGAACACACAGACTTACATATGCATTCGGAGTTGCGGATGAAATATTGGTTGCTTTTATTTTGTGTGAATTAGGGGCACGATTGCAGGTTCGAAAGGTATTGGAGTTGCTCCAGGAGCCACCTGGATCGCATGCAGAGGATGTGATAAAAGCACCTGTGGAGGTTCTCAGTTAATGGCATGTGGTCAGTGGATTCAGGTAGGCGAACAATAAAAACTATCCAACAATCAAGTCTGATTATTACTTCCTTAAACTCATCTTCACTCTCGTTTCGGTGCGAGTTTAGTGTCCAACCAAACCGGATGGGAAATCTGATAAAGATTGCAGTAAAGCTCCCCACGTTGTTTCCAACAGGTTTGCTCTGAACTATAAAATTGCAGAATTGGCTAATTAATTCGTATTTCTCCTTGTTATTTGTGATTTTTAACCTTTTCCAGTTGGGGAGGAGGACAGGGTGACACCAGCTACAGGACCATCATTAGGTCTTGGAAAGCAGCTGGAATTATCCCCGTTTTCAGCATTGGCAACTCTGGAAGGAATGGATGTGGGTCCGCCAACTCTCCAGGAGATCTTCCAGATGTAATCGGAGTTGGAAGCACGGACAGCAGGGAGCGTATTTCTTCGTTCAGTAGTTTGGGGTATGGGCGATATGCCATACATTACGAATTTAGTTGAATGCCTGGAAATTTTTACAAATCCCATTTATTTGTTTGCAGACCTTCCACAAGAGGGACCTTGAAGCCAGACATTGTGAGCATTGACTATTTACTCATATTTATCCAGATTGTTGAGTTCAATGCCAATAGGTGCGTCTGACTTGATTGCTGGTAATTTTACAGGCTGCTCCCGGAGGTCAAATTCGTTCCGCTGGGATTAGCAAAACCAGCAATTCCGCATACTCCACTATGTCAGGTTGAAATATATGCATAGTTTACGCTACTGTAAATATTGTAATGCATGTATCACATTTCTTCTGAAATTTGTTTTTATATTTCTTGAAAAAAATTTAAACAACGACAGGAACATCGATGGCTTGTCCTCATGTCGCTGGCATGATAGCTCTCATGCGTCAGAAGAAACTGTCGTTGACATACGACCAGGTGTATGAGGCACTCAAGAAATCAGCAGTAACTTCGTCTCTGGACACGAGCACTGCCAAGTCTTGCGGTGGAGTAAATAGAAACACTTTTCCCAACAACGTTTTTGGTTACGGGCGCATTGACGCTGTTAACGCAGTCAACAATGTCAACTAGCTTAAATCTAAAAAAATCTCTGAAAGAGTTTACATCATTGTTTAATAAAACATTTTCCGTCACTGTGCAAAAATAAAAACGTGAAATACTTTCATAAAACATTAATGGCCACAACGCGGTTAATTTGTTAGATACTATAAATAATTACAGATAAAAGGATTAGCACATTAGCAGCTATGTCATTGTCATCAAAAATTGTTCCCATTTTCCGTAATTTCAAAATGAGCAGAGCCATCATTGTTCCTCCACGTTTCCCCTTATCTTTCCTCTTTTTGAGAGAGAGAGAGAGAGAGAGGAAGTAGGGGCGATAAAAGTGAGAAATTAAACACGTTCTCTGCACACCCGCCATAAACTTGATGGAGAATTGGCGATAGTCACACAAGCTTCGGTGACATAATGTCAGGGAAAATGGTGAACTGGTGAAGTCGTCAACTGTTTTCCCCTCCTCCTCTTTGGAGACTCTCTAACGCAAAAGAGAAATGCAATAAAGTAGGTGGTTTGCATGCACCTCGCCGCTCTGCATCTCCAGCACGACACCCATAAAGACGACACATTCATTCCCGCATAGCTGAGTGGGAGAGCATCCAGTCCAGGATTTCAGCATATTCCACACGAGAAAGAGGGACAAACGAGACCAAAAATGATATTTTATGCGAAGCCAATGCCCATGCTCTGCTCTCTCCAGCAGCAGCCTCTCTCTTTTTGTCTGGAAAAGAAAGGGGAGAAAGGCATGCTTTCACATTTCCACTCTTGTATGAGATAGCTGGAGATGAAGCCTTCTTTTACTGGTCTCGTCTGGAAGCGAGAGGGGAAAAGGCAGGAGCATGTATAGAGAGTTTCCTCTTGTATTATTAGATACTATTTGTACCGCTGGAAATCCACTTGCAGACTTCAGTCTCCACTTTCCCTTGACGGTTGTCAGATGCACAAAGGCGCACTTTGTGGCTGAACATATTCTCCTCTCTTTTTTACCCAATTCTCCAGCAATTTTCCTAGCAGCTCTAGAGGGCAAAGAGAGGATTGGATGAGCATTTCCACTCTCATTGTCCCTTTTTTCACCGGAGAGACTTTTTCACTTCCTTCCAGCACAAATTTTTCCCTTGCCGTTTTCTCTGTTAGACAATCGTTTGACAGCAAACGGAAGAAAAGTGTTGCAAGAGAGAAGAGCAAAAAATAGGGGTTTCCCTTTTTGGAAAAAGAATATTCACTTTCTCCAACTCCGATTGTCTTCCATTTCACTTTTCTCTGCTTCGATCTACAAGAATTCCGACAAAATACTTCTTCTACATATATCCACATACACTATTCTTTCGAGAGAGAAAGTCAAGGAGCAAAAAATACTTCTCCTTTTTCGCTGCAATGATCATGTCGGTTCCTATCTCGGCCACAAGGAACAAACTAAAAGATTATCATTTTCTCACTTTCGCTCCCTCTCAAACTGCGGAATAATTGGAATTATTCTCCAGGACTTCCACTGCAGCACACACACATGTTCTCATCTCTCCTTCCACTCCGATACAGAAAGTGTAATTAGTGGGCAGCAGAAAAAAGTAAAAATTCAGTGCAAGTGACAAGTATCCAATCGAATAAGAGCCGAAAAAGAACGGAGATTTCTGGAAGGGCCCGAAAAAGGACAAATAATTATTACAAAAAATTCCTTCTTTCTAAACGTTCTCCTCTCAACTGTCTCAGCCGGAGAAAATTAGTTTTTCCACTAATTGCCTCTCGCACCAAAAAAGAAACAAAACCAAAACTACTTTTTCCACTGTTGACTGTGGTGGTATATGCTTGTCGTAAACGAGCTCAAATCTGAACAAAAAAACTTGAGGGGAAATGATGGAATATGTGTGGATGGGGAAAGTTGGAAAAGTAAGAGAGTAAACGAGAGAAAAATGTATCCACTGACCTTGGTAAGTAGCTCGAGTGTGTAATTTAGTAAACATTTGTGGAGAAAGTATAGCAGGGGAAAGTCTCCTGATAATTTACTTTTTTGTGTGTTGAGTGAGAGTGTGGAGACTGCCAGTCTGAAGAAGCAAGTTTTTTATTTTTCCTCGGAAATCAGAGGGGAGAGAATGGAATGATTTCTGGAGAGTGAAAGTGCACTCACTTAATGAAAAACAAACTGGAAAATACGAACGTGCTCGTGTATTGAGAGTAGTAACGTGTTGGAATTTTCAAGAGGAAGCAGTTATAAAAACTTTGCGGCGTCATAAAAATTGTAACCGGCTCCTTGAAAAATCTTGCTTAAAATATTTACCGGCTCGTTCATTCCAAACCCACTTTGTGCACTTGTGTGCTTCTCCGAAGGTATCCATTTAAATCAGGAGAAAGGGGCAATGAAACCACACGTTCAGATCTGACTTTCCATTCCATTTGAATAGAATTTGGTGTGTAAATCAGGAGTCATTTGTTTTATGGCACCCTTTCCCAAACCCAATTGGTGGTGTGCATGAACACAAAACACAACACATCCAGCATTTATAAAGATCGTTTCTCTCTGCTCCACCATCGAAAGGATGAGATGGTCGGCGAAATCCCCGTCCCGGGCTTTAATCCCACAAGACTAAACATCACAAGTTGCAAGTGAAACTTATGTGCGGATACATGGAACATTTGTGTAATATCCTCTCCTCCCAAACTGCAAAACAAGAAGGGGAGGTTACGCACAACTTTGAGAGAGAGAGGGCAACCAAACTGGTAATTAGTGTTGTTTCCAAAGTCAATGGTGCATCGATGTCGCATCCACATCTGCGTCAGTGAAAACTCATCAAACGGAAAGAGATAAAAAAGGAAAGAACGAACCTGCTTTTTTATTCGGGAAAAGGTCTCCCTTTCGCTCACGCCAAAAACGGGGGAAATGGTAGCAGAGTGAGATTACGTGGTAGCAGTTTAATTGGCGTATAAAAATCAAAATTGTTCTGCAACAACAACCAAGAAAAAAGGTTCGTTTTTACCTCAGCAGAGCAGAATTTTTGTAGGGAAAAATAACTTCTTTTCCCTTTTCAGCGTCACTCGTCAGTAATAATAGGCAAGTGATTTGATTCTGATGGAAACAGGTGTATTCTCTCTCCTCATTCCAATTACATACCTTTTATTCTCTCCTTCTTCGCAACAAATTGTGCAGTTCACATGAAGACGACAAGTTAATACCTCCTTTCCCCATCTCTCCACTTCACTCACTCACTCAACGTAGTGGTGGCTTCACTCTTGCTTTCTTCATTGTGAGAATCCTTTTCGAAGAGAGAGAGAGAGTGAGAGGAGCATAAGAAGACGCAATATAAATATCGGATCGAGAGACTTCGATTTTCTCCATTCTTCTCTTTCATTGCCGCAGTCGAGTGAAAGTGAAGGGGAGGCGAAATGGTACAATATATACTAGACTCTGATGAGCATCTGAATCTTTTATAATTTCCTTCGCATTTTCTCATCTCTTTAGCTCCCTTTTCAGTCAACTCTCTCTCAAGTCAGTCAGTCAAGAAAAGGAGAAAAATCGAGAGAGGAAAAAGAAGAGAAAATACAGACACACATAAGTATTCCCCAACCGAGTCAAGTTGTATTCATCACGCGTATTTTTTTCTCTCCTTCTCCAACGATAGCGATCATCAGTATCAGTATCAAACATCAAGACTGAGAGCTGGAGTAAGAGAGAGAGAGAGAGTCGTGTCTTCACTTTGGAAAAAGGAACACACTCTTTACTTTCACTCTTCCTATTTTCATCGCTTCTTTCTTAACAGTCATTCCACTTGCCTACATTTTTCTCGTCTTGTGTGTTTTTCTTCTACTTCTCGCTTCAACTTTTCTTTCATTTTCGTCCGCGGTGAAGTCATAATACTGCATTATTACTTATGCATGCAATTGGTACTCTTGAGGGAGAAAGAGGCCATCGCGCCGAATTTGGACCCGTTTCAATTTCCCAGGGAGAAAGGAAGAAAAGGCGAGGAAATGGTGATGTGACCGTGTGCTAGTGAAAGTGTTACCGTTTTTGCTGAAAATTCTCATATTTTCTTTTGCAAACGGCAGACTGAAGGAAACGGAAGTAAAAGTAATAATCAGCAAGTTGACTAGGATCAGCTGAAGGGATTAAAATAGATCATCTGAGGAATCAAAATTGAGGAGAGAGAAACATAATTTTTTAACCAAAAACTCCAAAACAAGAAGGTTTTCTCTGGTTCTCAGAAATAGTTTTCAGATTGTAAAGCAAAAGTTTTTCGTGACAGTTTACTCCATTTTGATAGTGGCCTGTTTTTCCTCAAGTTATAACCATAAAAAGACTTTGAGGAGAAAACTTGTGAGTGAAGAGAGAGAAGGAGTGTGTTGTACATGGAATGGCATGATCGGCATCTTTTCCCCACTGAAAGCTATCTAAGAATAACGAAAGTTTAGCTAAAAACTAAAAACCAAAGTTTTTCTCCATTTTTGTAACGTAGTGCATTCATGTTATCCTTTCTGGAGAAAGTTTTCTTTTGGCTTGGCTAGTGAAGTGGATAGGAGTATATTTCAGAGAGGAGAATAAGGAAAGTTGGGGAAAACAAGAAGCTTCAAAAGGGGAGAGCGAGATAGAGACAAAAATTTCAAAGAGAAACGAGAGAGCTTTTCATCGCGAAGATAATTTTTTATGAATGGTTTTTGTTTCTTGATGAAAAAACAAAACTCTTGAGGAATCTCTCAGATAAATACTTTCTAATATTTGGGAACTCCCATTCCATTCCAGATCCAAGGAATTTCCGGGATATGTTTTATGGTGACGATAATGATTAGTTTGTGAAAAGGACGCGCATTATCATTACCATCACGAGAATGAGAGGATAGTCGTCACATGATCCATTTTTTGAGAGATATTTTCGTTGTCTCTCCGCTCGTTATACAAGTCACATCATTATCATCCCATTATTTCAAATGGCTCGCGTGTGTCGTTTAGCAAATCATTAAGTTTGTTTGTGAATTGTGACAATAACAAAAGGAAAAGTTTTATTTTTTTGTACTTTTTTTGGAAAATTCACGATGAACAAAGGAGCAGTCCACGTTTTCCCATGAAATTAGGAGCTTTCCCAAGCTGAGCACGTTTCTCCAGCGGGCCACGCAGTTACCGCTTCTAAAGCTCAGTCAGATTGACGATGAGCCGTGTTCTGGGTTCAAAAGGATGAATACAACTTGGATCTTCGTAGTGAAAGGGAAATCTGATGGAGAGTTATTGGTTGGGATCTTCTAGTTAAAGAGAATCTGTGACACAACATAAATTGTATGTGTATGTATGTGGTGTACCCTTGCCATGCATAATTTTTATGGATCATGACAAATTGTGTAGTGTTTTCTAAACTGCATAATATCTGCATTACTGCACCACGCCAAAACTTTCCCAAGAGTCGAGTGTATAAATAACGTGACAAGGATTTTGATGCTGAATGAACCGTTCGGAGAGAAAAGTGGGTGCACTACTCTGAACTTTCCTCGGGGAGAAAGGAGAGCAACTATGGAATTCCCTCGGCATCTTGAGGTAAGTCTAGAAGTATTGATATTGATGATTTTATAAGTCTGGAGAAAGGCTGGAATTGTGTGTCAACGTCAACACAGTTTTGGGTGGGAAATTGGGAATAAGGATTGTAATTCAGAGACGATTTTATGTTTCACAAAATGCTTTCTCGCTTATCCAGAAAAGCAACTTTATTCTCTAATTCTTCAAATGTGCCCACTAAATGGTTTGGCCTTTGCTAGTTTGTAATTGTTTTATCCCAAACCGATTACGAGATGGAAACATTTTTGTCACGTTCCGGAATCCGGACGTTGATTGGATAAAGCATAGCTCAGCCGTGGAATATTATTTCGACTCAAATTGTGAATATTTTATGTCATATTATACAGTTGGCTGGCTTTTTGTCAACTGCTTTGAATTACCGTTACAAACTTCCGTCATGTGGAATATACAGTCTGCACTTCCTCCCACAAAAAAGTGTTCCCGTATTTTGGAATAAGTGGAAGTTGATAGGCTTGGGGAAAGTGAGTTTTCTCTGGTTTCCGGTCGTTGATGGCTGGGTGGCTCCATAAACACAACACATGTCACATCACCAACTTTTATCCGTCATCCCTTTTCTAGATTTTAAGTTGTGATGACACGAGGGATGGAACAGGAGCGAAACAAAAACTTTTTTTTGTGAAGCAGTGAAAGAGGGAATGGTTCAAGTGAACCAGAGGAAAAACTGTCAAACTCAAGTCAAACTCGTTCTCTTCCCTCTCTCAAAACTCTTGTCGCATCATCATTCATCTGCAATACTCACGTTGTCTGATGTCTGAAAAAAAAACTTTTCTAGGCTCAGAGAAAGTTGCATCTTTTCACCGTACCATCCAGATTTTGAGAGTTTTGTTCCAACTGTAAAACCTTAAAATAGATATAGTATCATGAGAGAAGAGCGGGGAGAGTGTTCTCAACAACCTGCTAAAGTTTTCGTTTCTCGAATAAAATAGGAACACGAACACGCTTCTCTACTTCATCATCTTTTTGTGTCTGATGTCTGGAGAGGAGCGTATGGCTTTAAATAAGTTTACACAACTCGCGGCATATTGGTTGACGGTGTTCCCCCTTGTATCCCCTTAAAAATGTAAACAAGGAAACTTTTTTATGGATTAAGTGCGAAAAGTTGTGCTAAAAAAATGTGGTGAAATCTAGGCGAGCCACACATGCTAACCAAAGTATCAAAGGTCTCATCCACACAAACTTCACTTCTAACAGAGAGTTTTGTGCATACAATGAGAAACGTATGGCATCGCCCGATACATCCTGTCGCACCACAAAATAAAAAAACTTATGAAGTAAAATGTGGGAAATAAGGTAAGCCATCAAACTCGCTAATACCACCACCACCACGAGACAGGAAATTGTGTAATGTTGTTTGGACTATTTATAACCTGCTGCTTTTCGAGGAATAATGGAAGAGTAAACCTGAACCCCTAAAGTCAATTTCTCATGCGAAAAGTTGGGAATGAAAGTTGGGAGTTATTTGAGGAGGTAATTGTTTGAGCCTCTTGCATTATCTACTTGTCGGTGTCACATGTCAAACAAAAATGCTACATTTTTTGTTATTTCAACTCGCACCTATTTACTTTCTCATTATTTCCATTAAAGTGAAAGAAGCATTATGCGCACTACCCGAGTCAGAGAAAGTTTGGAAATGCATAATAATATAGTTGCTTTTGTCTGCTTTCACTATATGTCTTGCATCAGTTCCATATGTGTCCATATGTTAATGATAAAAGGATAAAACATCTGCTGCTTTTTTCTTGGGAATGGAAGCGTCATCAGCATAAATGAAAGACACACTTTAGGAATATTAGCAGAGGCATCCATCTCATCAATGAACTTTTTCCATTTCGGCTTTTAGACCGCAGAAGAGGACAAATGGACCTTCAAGCAAACAAGATAGCCAAGGCACATTGTGTTGGAAAAAGGTTAGGATCAGAACGACGTGTCGATGGCGAATGTGTGTTTGCTCTCGTAATTAGCTACAGAACATACATGAAACACAGTTGTTTCTACTGTTTGCTCTCCTTACCGTCATTAAGTTTGGGGGATGCGATGTTTACATATGAAATGATGTGGAGCACTAAAGAGAGACGACACACACACTCTCCCTCTCTCTGTCTTTATTGATGTCGGAGTTGAGTGGCCGCCCCTAATTCCATACATTTCTCTCTTAGCAGCAGTTGATGGGCATATGCGTCTGAACAATCCGGTCTTTATATAAAGATCTGAGAATGTATCAAGAAGAAGTGGATTCAATGCTGCACGCTACACTTATCGTGAAAATGTCAGAGAACAATTTGTCCGCGTTTCCTGCTCAGAAAATCTTGGAGCAATCAAGACTCAGAAGCCGAGTGGAACTGCGACAACAGCTTGAAGCTTTATGCTTTCTCCAGCCTTCCTACGAACATATGATAACGAATACACTTTTACGATTAGAATTGCAGATGGACAGTGGACATGGTCATTAAAGATCCATATAAATCTTATTGGTTTTCTTCATTTCCTTTACCAAACTCTCGGAGATAATTAAAGTTTAGCGATGCGGCCATGCCTTGAATGGATGAGCCCATGTATTTATTTCTGTACCGATCCAAACGCAACTTAACAAAACCAAATAGTTTATGAAAATACTAGTGCTTAGATTACAGCAGTTACATTTCGTTACAAAAGAAAGTATGGCTATATAGTTTTTAAATATACACAATTTTTAAAACAACGCGTTTGTGGGTGTTGATTGCTTCCCAATTAGCATTCAACGACAATTTTGTTATCATACGCGCCTTGACCTCCAAGAGCATTCGCATCTCGTCTGCTCTTATCCTCTTCACGAGTGGCCGCATCAATGGCCATATTATTCTGCTTGTATCCCGTGAACTGCAATTCAATCTCTGCTAAACTTTTTCCCATTGTTTCGGGGACACAAAAGTAAACGAAGAAAGTGCCACTGAAGCAAATGCAGGCTAGCACCCAGTACAGCCCGTCGTCGTGAATCTCATCCTCGACAGTGTCGAAAACGTTGGTCACGCAGAAGGCCAAGAACCATCTTGTCATGAGGACCATGCAGCTCGTCAGCCCTTTCAATTTGTTGGGAAGCAGTTCTCCGATCATCATAATGCTCAAGGGGCCACAGCCCAACGAGTAGCCGATGATGAAGAGAATGAGGGAGGCTAAGGGGATCCAGGTGACGTCTTGGTAGTGAATTACGCCAAAGAGGCTCATCTCCGTTCTCATCATGTGGAAGTATAAGCCCATCAGAGCGAGGGACGCGGTCATCACGAGCTCAGATGTCATCAGAAGAATTCGTCGACCGGCTACATCCACAATTGCGGCAGTTGGGAAAGATGCGAGCTGCGAACAACAAAAATGTCCACCATTTTAGAAGGAAAAGTGAAAGATTGACATAAATTTGTAAATTTCCACTTGCCATCTGCACAGCACCGACAATAATTGTCGATATTTTCGGGTCCATTGTTGAGCCAGCGCTGTCGAAAATCTTGACGGTGTACGCGATCACCGCATCAATTCCCGAAAGAGTTGTGAAAAACATGATTCCAATTAAAATTGCAACAGGCATAATGAGAGAGCGATCCACTGCTTCCTTCAGTGGCACATTTCCCCCCTTTGTCTCTCCAACGCTGCTCTTCAGCTACAAATTTGGGATTTGAAGATGTTTATAAATCTTATTTTAGAACAACAATTATTATGATATTTCCTCTCTGTTAGTTTTGTCTTACATCGTTAATTTCCTTCTGGATAATGTCTGGATGCGTGCTTTTCCCTCTCAACCAGGAAATGGCCTTCTCCGCCTTCTGATCCTTGTCGCGCTGCACGAGATATCTCGGAGACTCGGGGACAAAGTACATTATTACGTGGAAAAATAATGGAATCACCGCACAAGCAAATGCTTGCAATCTCCATGAAAGAAATACTCCGAGAACGTATCTGAAACCGCAATGCACATTACACAAAATCATGTTCTCCCAGACTTGAAATTATTCTGAAACTGGGATTGTGTAGACGTACATGTACAACATTCCTGTGGACACGAGAAGATCGAAGAGAGATCCCAGACCACCTCGAATGTGTGCATCTGCCGTTTCAGCCGTAAAGATGGGAGCCGCGATTGAGAAGCAGCCTCCGCAAAACCCTAGACGAATGACGAGAAATATAGAGGTGACACGAGTTATAAAGCATAGGAGACAGCAACGCACATCAAGTGAAAAGCTACCTGTTACAAATCTGCCTAAGAGCACCATAAAATAGTTTTGTGCGAATCCGATAAGGAGCCAGCCAAGGATGAACGGTACTGTCAAGTACAACATACTTCTACGCCTGCCCAAAGTGTCGAGGGCGAAACCTGCAAAGGGGCATGCTGCTACAGCTCCAAGCTGCCGTAAAAAATCAAACTTGCTTATTAGAAATTTGTCAGTTTTTGGCAATGATTTTTCATATGAATTCTTACGGTGGGAATGGAGCCAATCCAGGAGCTAACAGAAGGGCTCATCTCCCCCAGATCCCCCTTGTCAGTGATGGAGGGAATCCCAGTGGAACTCCACGCCAACACTGCTCCAAAAGCAAACGCTCCCATGTTGGCAGCAATAGATGCAACCACTTGCGGCCATATCTTCCCCCCGGCAAACTCCTCCGGAGGAGGGCAAGTGGCGATGGCATCTTCTAGCGAGGATCCAATCGATCTCGTCTCCTCGGGATTAACAGTGTCGTATCTAGGAATATAATGAGGCGATTGGAAAATCTCTGCAGCACTATCTAAACTCTTCCTATGATCGGCCAAAGCACCTGAGGCCGCCGCCTCTTCTCCTTGAGGATCTTCCTCCAGGGTCTCGTCCACAGGATGGTGGAACGGGTGCGCATGGTGGGGGTGATGATGATGGTAACTCTCGGGATGAACTACAATTCCAGCTTGGTGACTGATGTTCACAATTGTGTCACTGATCTTCCTCACCAAACTTATTTTCCTCTTCTCATCGCCTTCGCCCTGATCATCCGCGTTATCGCGAAGATGTTGATGTTGAGGGTATTGCTGACTGTAGTGCTCGTGGCTATATGCTACCGTATCGCTGCCCTTACTCAGCCGGCTAATTTTCCTCTCTCGACTCACTTTCTTCTCACGCGGACTCTGATCGCCCACGCCCTCCGATCTTTCAGGTTGTGACGAGTGACAATGAGAATGATGGGGATGCTGGCCTTCCTGGTGTGGATGTTGTGGATAATGTCCGCCATCATAATAGTGGCCGTGGCTGTGAATCATCATATTCACAATGGAATCGCTTATCTTCCTCAGTCCTTTGCTGATCTTCCTTTCGACAGTGTCCTCATCAGTGTCGCCTGGATGACCTTCATTATTCGCATGAGCGTGCTGGTCACTTTTCTTTTGGCTTGTTTTACGCTCTCGGGGCTCTCCGTCAGCCATCGATCCTGGACTGGCATGATCCTGATGGAAATCATGGGTGACATGCTCCACCAAAAATCTGCTTCTTGGACTAGGACTCGTTTTCCTTTGAGTGGAAGTTCCTGGATTGTATTCCGAGTTGGCAACATGTGGAACACCGGCTTTCCTCGTCCGACCAAAATTCTGGCCTGCTCCTCCACATTCGTCGCTTTCTGGTTGCATGGTCGTGGTTGTTGATGAGGATCCCGCGCCAGAATCCATTTTCTGATCGAGTTCGTCTCGCTCCTTCCAAGTTTGTGTTGCTTCCTTTAAGTACTTCTCCGGTGAGCCAGGATTTGTCGTTTGAAACCTTGCCAAAAAATTGTGGACGCCTTGAAATATCTGCCTACCTGGTTTACGGCTCTAATTGCTTGTGTAATCTTTTTTGTTGAGTGGAACAAATCAGTTCTGCTACGTTGTTCTTCAGGAGTGAAATGAGAATGAGTAGTGCTCTCCTACTTACTTGAGCAAAGTTACTGATTCATGTTCGAAGTAGACATGCTCACTACATCCTTTCAAATCTCAGTGTGTGAAGGGAAGAGGCATATTATCATTGTTTGCATTTAATTGTAAATTCACTTGAATTCAAATGATGCATAATAGCTAATTAGCTCATGGTTGTGAGTAGGGGAGATGCTTCAAATTATGAAATCAACAGAAAAATAAATAATAAACAAGTTGGTACTTTATCACTTTCGTGCAAAGTTATGATATCATGCTTGAGTTGGAGTTCATCTTTTACCTTGTAAATAATCAATTATCACCACACGTCACCTCTCGGCACTAACTTTCTGGCACGGAAGCCTTTAAGCAACAAAAAACTCTGTTGCATAATCAAGTTCATGGAGAAGGAGACAAGGAGAGGAGAGCACACGTGAAAATGTGATAGCAAAGAGAGCAGGACAACGTGATAATGTAAACTAATTGGTTTTCGATGCAAACGAAACTTCATATTCGATATTCGGTTGCGTGTGTATTTACAAAAACAAGCAGACGACTTAATTTATGATTACTGAATATTTATGAAATTAATGATTACTTTTGAAGATCTTGTTAGCGACGAGCTTGTAGTTTGGCAAGGCTGAAAAGCAAAGTACTCCGAATGGTTTTTCTAAATAACAAATGCGCAAATTACAATGTCACATGCAAATGTATGCAATGGAAAATATCCAAAGCGAAGCGGGGAGAAAGTTTCTCGGAACTGAAAATCATTATCTTCATTAATTGAAAATTGGATCTCGGAGGTGATTACGTCAGAGTCAGACACGATTTTCATAAAAAGCCTGTAAGCACATGAGTGCTTGTAAACATTTTGGAATGAGGGTTAAGCAAGGTTTATTAGAGCAAAAAATATTAGTAATTAGCCTTGTAATTTTACTCGGAACATTGGGACGGACATCCGGAGTAGGGCATACATGCTGCGATATTTTTTTGCTTGGAAATCTTACGGCAATGCAATGTGACAGCAGCAGAAGATTTCTGCTTTACGATGTCTCGGTCACTTGATTCAGGAAAATCTTGTTGCTTTTTTATTCTCTTCCATTTACCATCCCTCCGAAATTCGAAATCATTATTAAATGATACCTAACCACATACCCTAATTATGACCATCTGCTTGCAGCTCTCGCACTCGCGCTTTGTCCATAAAAGGAGAAAAAAAGTATTTATTTGTTCATCATGTTCGTCTGGGTTTGTCAGAGTTCCATGCATTTGTACTGGAGAGATATACATTTTTATGCAACGCAGAGTACAGACAGTCCGCCATTTTGTTAGATTCCTTTTCGACGGAATAGAAAAGTGAATGCATTAAAGCTGGAAGTGAAACGTATCTTCCGGCTTCCGGAACAGACGCCACGCAGCAGATGGACTGGAATTGAAAAAGTTTCCATTTTCCCCTGAATCGAAGAGAGTTGCAATGCACACCACGCGCCACAATAATGTCTTCGCATTCAAGTGAAAAGAGTAAGTGTGATAATATTCTTGAAATGGTGAAAATGGAGGGAACTGTGAGAGAGAAAAGACGCGCTGGAAGAGGAAAAACGTTGAGTGGAGCTTGTGACAGTGATAAAAACTAATGTTAATGCTAATTGCTCGGGCCAATTCACTTAATGAATATGCATGAAAGAAAAGTGACGCTCTAGACGAAGTGACGATGACAATGACAATGACACTTTTGACGGTGTGTTTTGCACATATGGCTCTTTCCCTTCTTAAGATGTGGCGAAGATATTTTGTGCATTCCTTCCAGTACGCACAATGAACATGTGGAGGCTGGGATAACGATGAGTGTCTTGACAAGGAAAAGTGAAAATGGGAAAACATTTATTTCCTTTCTCTCCTCTCAAAGAATCCGCTTTCTCCAAAATGTGGTTTCTGAAGAAAAGTTGGGAAAGTGTACCGAGAACAGTCTGTGTCTGCGGTTTGTTGTGAAAAGGGCCACAGCAGCTCACTACTTTGGCTTAAGTTTAGTTCAAGTTCGTGGAACTTTCACTTTGTATGCACCCTCAAGCGAGGGAACACAAATATTTGTGAACGCAGGGAAAAGAAAACAACGAACTGATGATTTCTCCTGTTCCAAGCGTACCATTCCGGACACGAGTTTCCTTTTTCGTTTACCCTAATCTCTTTGTAGCAGAAGTGTGACTGCCAAAACGAATACGTGTTTAGTGACCAAACTTTCCATTTTGTCAGCCAGATCCGAGACAATTCTGGTCAAGAGTGGGCTGACAAGGTTGGAGTAGCATTAAATATTTTATCAATGCAAAAGAAACTTTTTACTTCGTTTTTTTTTATTTTGCTAACTTTATACCAACGCTCAGAACGTAACATTATTATTATTTCTAAATCGTATAAATGTAGAAAAGCAGTACAAATACTACAACAAATCATGTTCTTCATAATTCACTACAATCTGGCCTTTTCGCATGATTCATATTTGGGGGTCATGTTGGTTGGTAGTGCTGCTTTTTAAATTAAAAAGCATTTCGAACTACTCTACTTCGATCGTGCACATATTGCCGATAAAACTCATTCTGTCTCAAATCCTGAATTCGCACAAAGACATGGTGAGAGTGATATCGGAGTTCCATACATCGGCTGCACAGATCATAATCCTGGCATTCCAAACACTTGTAGCGAATATTGCGAACAGGCTGACGACGACACCCGTCACATGTCACTGTGTCAAAAACAACTGTCGAACCTAAGTAAAATCAAAATCCAATCCAAATCAGCGATTTTAGGCATTTAATTAACGCAACTTTTGTATTTTTCGATTTCTTTGTGCATCCTACTTAAGTCAGGATCATGCGGACGACTTTGTCCAAAAAGATCCACTTCCTCGTACACCTCGTCACTGAGAGAAGGAGCCGGTCCAGTGGCTTTCCAAACTGCAATCTTGATACCAATTTTTGTTCTTGGCTGGAGGAATACATTTGCTTGGAAGTACTCGCAGTACTCCTTGAGAGATTCCACTGAAATCCGGAAGCTATTGATGTTGTTCATCTTCTTGAATCGTCGGTAGGATTGCACAAAGCCACTCCACTCCAAACTCGCCTCCTACACACATTCCAATTGAGCATGCATTACATCAAATTTGCTTCAAATTTGGACGTCGACTTAATTTTGCCTTTGAATACTAACTTTGTTCTGTGAATCAATTCGGTACGACACTCGATAATTCTTCAAGTCCTCCGCTACCGAATTCTTGAGGATGAAGCACGTAAAGGAAATGTGGCCATCCATTGAGACCATGGACCGAAGGAGAATGGGCGAGTCCAAAGAGTCGACAATTAGTGGATCAAAGTGCACCTCATCCTCCGACAGTGACAGGGGAAATCCCCAAACATTGAGCCACACGCGAAAGCTCGATGTGCTCAACTTCTTGATTGGATGGACAGCTTCCAAGTGAGTGAGCACTGAAGCGTCATTGACAGTTTGTGTACAATCCTTCCACCCAAGGTATTTGCTGCAGAACAGAATTGGACTGGACAAGACGAAAAAAGAAAGTTAAACACAAAATAATTGTAAATAAATTTATTTTAAAACCATAACTTTTCCAAGCTTACTGATATCCGCAAGTTTCCAAGTGGCCCTTCAGGTTCTCGACGGTTGTGCGAACGCCGCAACCCTCCGCCTTGTTTGGACACTTGACATCCACACTCTTGCAAATGTTCTCCAGTGCGACATTCCTTATTCTGGAGCCTGACAAGGGCATTCGGCATTCTCCACATTGGGAAATGCGCTCGATGCAATTGTTGCAAATGATGTGGCCATTTTGGCACTGGTAAATGGGCGACACGAGCGTCTCGTAGCAAACTGGACAATCCAAGTAACTTTTCGCCGCTGAGAGTACTGATGCAGCAGTTGCAGTTGCTGCGGAACCATTGTCATCTGAATCCTCTCTTGCTGCAGGGATTTCCTCGGGTTCAACTTTGACTGGGTTACCACTCATTTTGAAAAGGGATTCGATGTGAGAGGCACACTAATTAATTACAATTTCTCAGAAAATTGAGAAAGAGAGCAACAAGTGTAGTTGCACTTCGGTGTTCGTGCAAAGTACAACAAGGATTGAGCATTGAGCCATCAAGGACATGCACACAAACACACGACATCTGAGAAATCTGAGTATACGATCGCGATGCAAGAGCGAGTAGTCGACGTGCATAAGATGAGTCCAGGCAAGAAATTATACGAATTTTGCTCATGCTCACACACAAAATGCAATGTGTTGTGGAATGGTGAAGTGATATTGGAGCAATGTAGAATGTATTCCTTTCCATCGAATGCAGAATGGAGCTACAGAGTTTATGGATTCGGCACGGCTCCCCATAAAGCAAGGAAACCGTTTCGGCATTGTTTTAGCGTCATGCCCATTCCTAGTGACTCGCAACATAGCTTTAAAGATGATTTATATACTTTTGCTATGATGGAAGCTTGCAAACAGAAGATTATCCAGAGTTAAAATGGGCAAAGTGAATTGAATTGAATTGAATTGCCAAGTTTATTCAAGTGACATAAAGTACATAACATGAGTAAATCACATTGTTTTCGTGCACAAGTCACATTAAAAAGAACATAAAAGAATGAGTCAAGTATCCTAAGGTTTCATACGATTTAAAAAAAATTATAAGAGTTAGCCAGTTCATATCCACGTAATCAGAAGTTGTACAGGTATTCATCCAATTTCATAAAAAGATATAAGTAATAAAAGGTATTCATAAGCTTCCTGTAAAGGCAAGATATTACTAATTCGATCTGAATTTACATATGCATTTAATGCTTTGAATATTTCTATGATGATGAAATCAGTGGAAGTCTTCTGCTGGTCTGCTTGTGGAGATGCTGCCTTCTCACTGCATTTCTCTTCAGTGTGTGGAACGAACTCAGGTACACATGATGGACATGCCCATGAACGGTTTAACTTGTGATGTGTGTATGTTTTTTCGGTCATTGTGAAGACACAAGGGCGATGATGGAAGCATGATGCACATTGATGGCGTTTTTTGCCTTACTTGAATACGTTCATCTTGGAAATAAAAATGCTGTACTCTGAGATATGTTCCTGACCATATATATGTAAGTTTGATGAATAAACTATATCTATCAAAATACACGGTGAATGTTTTGAGGGCACAAGAAAAGTGTAAACATTTGATTGCATTTGCCTGTGGCATGGCGTGTTGCATTTCGTTACTATTTTAATCCTCAAATTCCATTACCCACTTTCTACAAACACACATATCATGAGTTTTGTTATATTACTTTTACACGAAGTTGTTTATTTACTCCTTCTGGCCCAAGTTCCAAGTAAAGTCACACACGCATATTTTCTTGCGTTGCAAAGTGACATTGGATTAAAAAGAAAATTTGCAAATCGTTGTTATTGCTTTAGAACGACTCATCCCGATTGTAAACAGTGGAAATATTCCACACGGTTCCAAAAACTGTTATTGAGCATTTAACTAACGTGTTTGTGTTATTTTGAACGAGATGGACTGTATCTACGATTTATTTTGTTTCAAGTTTCAAGATCTAATGAACATTTATTTTCCCACTTTGATGCTGAATGCGTGTACAAGTCAACATTCTAAAATACAAATGACTTACTTAGAGGTTATAAATAAATGTGATTTATCAGCAGCAGCACAAATTGAATCATTCGATGTAGGACGACTTCCCCTTCATTATCCTGTTGGAAAAATAAATATGCGTACACATCACCTTATTTTTCTGTTTCATTATCTTTCTCTTTAATTTCCAAGAATTTTACTTTGTACCTGATGCGCTGCTTAACATTAAAAAATCCGTTCTGCCGAAGGTCATGGATGCGTGCAAATACGTGGTGGGAGTGGATTCTATGTTCCATGCAATTTATGCACAGGTCGTAATCTATACACTGCAAACATTTGTACCGGATGTTTGTCACGGGACGCTTGTAGCATGCATTACAATAAACGCCCTCAAAAACAATTTCCTCCTCTTCATTATCATCTGCTTCGGGACGTTTTACAGCACCTAAAAATAATCGACTCCATTTGAGACTCAATCTAAAGCTGTACACATTGTTGTAAAATTTGTATTTAAAATATATTACGGGAAACAAATGAGGTGAGCTCTTTTAAGGAAACCGAAATTATGGAGTCGTCGCAATACGTTTCGGAAGCACGTGTTAAAATATTAATTTCCATTTCTAAACTGTTGACTTGTGAGGATGAGTGAAGTGCTTCAATAACGCAGAATGGAACACGGAGAGCATAGTTCTCCAGATCTTTGTCGATATCCTGAAAATTGAGTACTGGAGCCTTCCATGCCATTGTAGGAATCTACGACAAGAAAAAGTCTGTGAATGCAGGTTAATGCGTGGCTACTCGAAGAAATGAATTTTTGAAAATAATTTGTTACCAATAAGTCATCGCTATTTTTATCGTCACAACTGATGCCACCCAACTTAAATTCGATCATGAGACTTGACGAGTTTCCTGCCATCGCCAGGCAAACCCAGGCGACATTTTTCGTAACTTCACTAATTTGGCAAAGGAATAATAAAATGAGAGCCTCCTCGTCGTCTTCATTGAAGAGTTTGACAAGATGAGGTGTCCAAATGCTGAACGTGTCCTTTTCCAAACTCTTGATTCTATCCTGAAACCCGTGATATTTAATCCTCAAATGGCTTCCATAACTTTCCTCAATTTCCGCGTGTGCCTCGTTGAGGTGGGCGAGAAGAGCTTTGTTGTCCAATGCGGCTTTCTCTGCAACACCAAAGTGGCAGCTTTGGAAGCCAATGAGCTTGCAGAAGTAGAATGATCTGTGTGGGGCATCATCACTTCATATAAACTTTGCCTTTTCTTTAAAAAATGTTTCTTTGATTGTGGTGCGGGAGTAATTACTCAAATTTGCAATATTTCAAATGGGTCGAGAGCTGTCCTCTCTTCAAAACTTGGTCACAGCCAAGTCCATTATTCGGACACTTGAAATCGAGTACGTCCAGCAACTGCTCCAATGTCCTGTTCCTAATTTTATCGGTTCCTAGTGGAACCCTGCACTGGGGACATGACTTCAGTTGAGCACCGCATGCTCGACAAAACATGTGCCCATTCTTGCATTGGAAAATTTGGGCTTCAGGAATTTCAAGGCAGATGGGACACTTGAGATGTTCCACTAACACAGGCGACGTCATTTTGCTAAGTCAATGTAACTTTTTTGGACAGGGATCCACGCGGTGGACGACGTGTGAGTGAGATGAGTGGTTTGAGCACGAGCCTATATCCAACTAAGCAGCTGTTGGTGTGCATATGCAATATTATGGGATTAAGTTAATATTGATAATTTTGCAGAGTATTACTTGAGATTACTGAGAGCTTTCATCATCAACAAAAACCGCATCACAATCAACTAGGAAAAGCTTTCTACATTAAATGACATTGAGTTTCTCTTGCCAGTTTAAAAATAGTCGAGCATGTGTATCTTTTAGGTTCGTAATATAAAGTGATGCTTCGTTGCTCGCCAATATTTGCATGGGAGTCTTTTTTTGCACTAGTTTGATGCGCACATGCTATGTTTGTAGAAAAGTGAAGTGAGTGATACGTAGTTTGACGCATCCATCCAGCAACTTTTGCGGTTGGACAGCGACAGCGGACAGTTGATGCACAAATCACTGAACCTCTTAAAACTTACGTCGCAAACTGCCGAGTTACGGAGTTACTACCACGTGTCAAAGGATAAAATTAACTCATATTTTTCTATAATTTCGTAGAAGGGGTCAATACACCGACGAAAGAAGCAGACAATATGCTTATTATTATTGCTTGTAACGATTCGACTGCTCGATCGAGTGCAGACTCGTGATCAATCACATCAGGTTTCCACATCAGCGAGAATGACATGACGTCGAGAGATAAGCCAATCAGATCGATATTAACAATGTAATGTGCAAGGTGTCGGTTATGTTACCAACTATTTAATTTATTCTACATCATTATCCACGTTCGTTGGAATGCGCGTTTGGGTTGGAATTCGACTGAATGAAGCAGTTATGCATTGGAGCAACATATTTATAAGATTGGCTTACAATTCAACTTTCTCTCACAAACGCATTTTGCTTTATGCGCTTCAATTGAATGTCAAAATCGTATTAACTCTTTATACTTTTAATTACAACTTATAATTATTCATGCAATATCGTCGGCCGCACACTCATACACAATTTCCGCCAAAGGCTGTTTATCAGGACTGGGGACGCGTACCATCAGATGCATCCCATGCACATTCCTCACTTCCGTGCAAATCTTGCAAAAATATTGCGTTGGGCACTGTAGACATCGGTAAATTACACCATGTAGTCCTGTGGTGTGACAGTGGTTGCAAGTCGCTTCCGGAAAAAAGACTTCTGAACCTGGCACCGCCGCAACTGCTCCCGAATAACCTACGGGCATTAGAGATTTAAGAATTATACATTAATTATTATACAAAACACTTTTTATGCAACAGCTTACCTTGAAACTGTCGAGAGTATTCTACAGTTTGTGCAACCTCTCCTGTCGACTGTCCTACCACCACGATTTTTTCCAACATCTCTTTACTGCCGTCGGGGGCTTGAAAACATTCCATGAACGGCTTGATCTCTTCATCGTCATCCGAGAGCTTCCAAAACGCTACTTTCACTTTAAGTTTCTCCGCTGAGCTTTCCATTTCTGCATCCTCGCTAGCATGCTGCTTGTGGAATTTTCGTAATGTTTCAAGTGGAACACGGAATGTGTTGAAATTTGGCAACTCTTCGTTCTGATCTTGGAAGGAAATCAAACCTCCCGTCCACTCCAGGCGCGATACCTAGCAAAAATAAAAATTTTCAGTAATGATTTTCGTAATAATTTTTAAATCATATTTTTTGTGGATCGGTTATCATCACCTTTGTTCTAGACTCCAGCTGAAACTTAACTCGATACTTCTTGTAGTCCTCAGAGTTTCCCAGAATGTATCCAGCAAAAGAAATGTAGTCGTTGCTTCGACTAACGCCACATTTCAAAACCACATCAACATCCAGCACATTTGTGACAATTATCGGGTTCCACTCCACCCGTTGAGGTGGAGCAGATTGAAATACTGGAAAAGGAGTGATTAGAGTAATGCTGAACTTTGCTGTTGAAATTTCTTCAATTTGATGATTCTCTCGAAGATGATTGGTGACGGTGGCAGGAGTCACCTTTGCTGAGCAAGAGGCCCATCCGAAATACTGTGAACAGAAGGGCAATGGCCTGTTTCGACAGGACAGGGATTATTAGTAGATCATTTTTAATACTCAAACATTTACTTAAAACTCGAAAGGATATTGTATTGTGTACCGACCGAAATCTGCAAACCGCCATGTGCTCTTTCAAGTGCTCGACTGTTGTCACTACCTCGCATCCTCCCTCATTGTTGGCACACTTGACTTCCATACTCTGGCAAATATACTCCAGAGCCACATTTCTAATCCTCGAGCCTCCCAGCGGAGTTCGGCACTCGCCGCAAAACTCCACTTTCTCGATGCAACTGTTGCAGATGATGTGGCCATGCGGACATTGGTAGATTGGAGCCATAAGGATTTCCATGCAAATTGGACATTCCATGTACGTTTTCGTCCTGGAAATGAGGTTTTGTCTGAAGCCTATGTCAGGGTAAAGTCCGTCTCCAGTTGTTTCCACTTCCGGGTATGAATTGCCAACTGGGTAAGGTGGGGCTGAAGCATCGTCGGGAGGCAAAGGCATATTCCAGCCAAAATTGCTTTCCAACGGACCTGACATCCTTTATTTTTTAATATTTTAATTCAATATTTTGAAGAGAAAAAATCACTCTGTTGAACTGACTTGGAGCAATAATGTTTTTTGTAAAAGTTGAAGTACATGAATGCACGTTCAAAACATGGCGATTTCATTTCCTTCCAAAAAGTAGCATGTGTCTGATATTATCTGTAAAGATGATATCACTTGGTGAGTCACTCATCCGAAATTATGCTCGATGATTATATCTTTTACGAGTTGTGAGCTATCATGAAATCCTGTCTAATCTTTGCATTCGCTTATCTCGTCAGGCCTTCGGTAAACAATAAATGGATAAAAAGTGACCTTCTGCTATCCAATTCTCACGTTCTTCCATTTGCCATAAAAAGTTTATAGTGAGCAAATGAGAATGCTCGTTTCATAGTTTCATACAAATGACGTTCATGAGTCAATTCGATGTTTTAATTGCTAAACGTAAACTGAGTTGATGTACGATTATTTAGCGGGACATACTTATAGCAGCCAGTTATTCCTATTTAAGTACAGGATGAACACTTATGTAATGGTTGTATACATTGCATGATTGTGAGTAGAAGAACTGAATGTTTTCAATTTTCTCTTAGAATGCAAGAACGTATAAATTTGCTTGTCGTTTGAGTGTTTCTCTTTTCCTTAAGCCCAGAATCCCAGCGAGCAAGGTTTCAATTAAATGTCTATTTCAGCCAGAGCCTACGCTATAAACAACTAACTGGAAGTGAAAATAAAATTGCTATAATGTTGTTGCATATGCCCACTTGCTAGCACGGATGGGGAATTAAGAGGACTAGCACTGCAGCAGAGATTAGTGGGACAGAGGGAATGGGAAGTAAAATGTTGCATCTCGTTGCTTCCTTCATTACTTCCATTCGCCACAGCAAGCAAAGCAGTGAGATGAAAGCACGTTATGTCACTCTCAATTACTATTGACGCTTATTTCCGTCTTAATTCCGAACTCTTGAAATAAAGACGGCGCGGTTGGAAGGATGTCTACATATTTTATTTAAATTTTCCATTCCCCCTCCCCATTCATAGTCTCTTTGCCTTCTTCTTCAACTAACGTAGCAATGTAGGAAAAAAGGTTAGATTTATGCCGGTTGAAATTCAAGTCGAAGATGTCTTTTGAGACAACTCGGCTCCAAAAGAGAGTCCTCTTTCATTTTCGTCCTCTTCTCTTGCCATCAACATGTTGAGAGAGAGGAAACTTTCTCCGCATGCTTCACTCGCCAGAGCAAGAGTGGATAACCAACTGA
Source organism: Heteromurus nitidus (assembly GCA_034687055.1). NCBI lineage: Eukaryota > Metazoa > Arthropoda > Collembola > Entomobryomorpha > Entomobryidae > Heteromurus > Heteromurus nitidus. The sequence goes on from JAQFZW010000284.1 coordinate 40,359, forward strand.
GCTTAGTTCACCCTTTCCCACGATGCTTTCCCTCTGCGACGAGGAAGAGAGGAGAGAGTATATTAAATAATCCAAAATGGGGACGAGAGCAGACTGCTTCATGCCAGCTCATTTACACCTTCTTCTCCCCTTGCTCCGGCGAGGATTTGGCAATGAGCCCACACATGACGGCAGAGAAATCTTAATAACTTGGTAATTTGCTGTTGCGAGTGGGGCTCAACGAACTGCCACTTCTCCATTACGCCGAGGAGGAATGTGAGCCGTCCCCAGGGACATGCACATGCAGCCCAGCTATACCAGCTCCCACTCCCAATTCCCTTTGATGCAATTTTAATTTCGGACGTGGGTTCCGGAGAAAGAACCCGCTCCCTTATTTTTGCGTGGTGGGGCCAGATGTTTGGCCCGCGTGGAGATGGCAAGGCATAATGCGCTTTGACGTGAGAGACTCCAGGAAATCTTATGGGGCAACAACCGAGTGTATAGTCGGTGCCAGTCTGCCAGTCCTTATTGCAAGGTCAATTTGCTGAATCTTTAAGGATTTGGGAACTTGAGGGTTCTGTATAGTACGTCTCGTAAACATCTGCGGATTTTTATTCAAAACTATTCAGTGGAACGTGGAAGTGGGAAGTGAGTTGATGATATCGACTCAACCCTAGCGGTAGACGGAAGTAGAGAAGCGCTTTCACCACATCAACGAAACGTGAACTATGAACTCGTGTTTCTTATAAAATATTTCACAACAGCGTGGGTAGTTTTTGCTAGCACATCTTGCACTTCCATCTCAGACTTTGGCAATTGCGAGCTCATAAATCATGCTCAAATTATCTTTGCAGATATTCCGTTTGCACTTGTCACATTATTTTCCCTACAACCAACTTTAATTAAACTTTTCTTCCTAAACATCGTCGCAATTTAAGGGAAGTGCGTTGGTTCAAGTTTGTTGCTTGTTGGACTTAATATTTCGGACCAAAGTGCTCCATAATGCGTGTGAGCAGATGTATATGCTACCAACTAACATCATTAAGCTGAAAACATTCAATAGCCAAATAATTGCCAAAAATTCTCCCTTTCCTCGATTTATTCTTCGAACTGACTATAACTTCGCAGCATTCACCTTGCACAGTCTTGTCTGCTTTGATTACTCCCGTTTCCAGTCAGTTTTCGGAAATTAATTTAAAGTCACTTTTACTTACGATTAGTTCGCTGGCAAAGTTGTGGGATTCTGGCTCGACCAAAGTGAATTTCAATTTAAATTCAATCTCTTTACATTTCCACTTTTCATTCTCATAAAACATGAGCGAATGCCAATCTGGGATATTATGTTGGCGCAAGTCTAGCTCCGCTCTAATGCTTGTTTTCTCCTTACAATTTCAATCAATATAAGGAAAACACGATCGTCGTCATCATCGTTTGCATCCTTTTTAGGGGAAGGTAGATACCTAAGATGGCACTATTGGCAAAGTCAAAATTACACCCAAACAAGATTTATCTGCCAGCGTTTCTTGAACGTGGAGAATGGAGAAGCACATCCAGCATGCAACCATCAGCATCACAACTCTCTCCTATCAGCATCTGCACTAATGCAGTTATACATCAGCAAAGAAAATACGTTTATCAGTTTAATGACGCAATTTATATTCCTCAAATCTCGATCTTCTTCTTCTCCTCGTTGGAGGACGACAACGTTCTGAGGTGGGAGGTGGAACTGTGAAGCATTCCCAGTCCAACTCCAGCACACTACATTTCACTAGCTTCGTCCCAACAACTATTTACTGCATCTCTCCTGTTCTCCTCTATATCATTATCATCTTGTCTCCAGAAGACTCGAGACGTACTACAAGACATCTCTCTCGGGGTGTGTGCTCGTCTGCAGACGTGACTATACACTTTCTCCAGCAGCAACTCGCTACATGTTATGGAATATTCGGAACATGGAATTGTAGGAGCCAGTTTCTTCATGGAGAACTACACCTTTTCTAAGTGAGAGTAATTATGACGATGGTTGACTTCAGACTCGGGAGAAAATAATTATGCACTCAACTCTACAGCTTTCTCTTGCCTTGCCTTCTTGCTCTCAACATAGCCTCCGCGTACGTACGACTTGTGTCAAGTCAATTACATTACAGATTGTGAGAATCATATATTCCTTTGCCTGAACTGAGAATGTTCCTTTCTGATTGTGTATCAAGTCCCTACTCCCTTCTTTCTTACTCTCTTCCTCTCTCCACGTTCGCCATTATTTCTGATTCTTCACCGAGACACCAACATTCGCTGAGCTGGCAAATTAGAAAAAGTGAAGAGGTGGCATGTTTTTTATACCAAAGTTTTTTGAAGCTAGGTCTCTAGGTTCAAGACTGCATTGTCATTAAGAAAATCCGGTTGTAATTACGGACTAATCCAGCCTGCTTGTATTATGCATGTACATGTGAAGAAGTGGAGAAGGAATATAATAAGCATATAATATTTTTAAGCATCAAGCTCTGCATGCTTGGAGTTGGTTGGTTGTATTATGGTGGCACATTACTTAATGAGTTTTCCCATTTTAACCCTGTTTTCCTCGGAGAATAAAAATGTACGAGGCCCACTGGGACGGTGCAGAATGCACCAGTCAGATTTAACAGTAAATAAAGTTTCAAGTTTCAACAAAGTGTGGACTAGACTCGGCTCAGAGTTGAACTAACTCGTCCCATAAAGCTCTCTGCTGAAATATAAGAGTATAATATGTGAAAGGAGTACGTTTTTAGAAACTAAGACGGAAAAGCTTCTTACGGGTGGAGAGAGGTAGTCTGAACGTGTGTACCCCTTCAGCAGATGGAAACGATTTTTGGACTAAAAACTTTGCGAAGGAAATGAATGAATGAGTCAAGTGAAAAATGTAATCTCCTTCCCTCAAACAAGGACGGTGAAAAAACCTGAACTGAAATTAAGTGAAGAAACTGGAGAAAATCTCTTGGAAAACCTGGTCAACTCGCAACGTACACACGACGACGGAGAATGGGGAAAGGAGTAGACTGTAGACGCTGGTAAAGGAAATGAGATGATTTTCTCGAAAAAGTAGACTCTAGCTCTTTTGGATTGAGCACTAGACGGCGAGAGAGAGAGAGAGAGAGAGAAAATGGAGCATTTTGGAATAGATAGATATAAAAAGTAGGTAAATCTCCCCCGACTTTCCAGTCACTGCAGTGGTCTTGGTCGGGAGTGGTGTTGACGGCTTAATGCTTCCAGTTGTAAACGATATGACGAGATGAAAGGGAAAAGGGGGGAGCTGCAGCACATATTGCACTTTATGGGAAAGCGAACTTGTATATTTGAGCGTGGGCCATATACAAAGAGTAAATAAAGCTGGAAGCTTTAGTGTAAGTAAGTACACAAGACTAAACACTCGAAACCTGGAGGCAACCTTCAGTCTACCATCTCTAAAAATATATATATACTCTCTTAGTTCTCTGTCGACTCCACGTGCACCCTCGCGTTTAAACGAAAGAACGGTGAAAGGTACACAAAAAACTTTCTCTCTCTTTCTCTCTTTTCTCTATATCCACAGAAAATTAAAAAGAATCGAAAGGAGAATAAATGCAGGTCTTTTGGATCAACCAGTTCTTTATTTTTTAGCGAGCTTGTTCTCTCTCTCTCTCCACCATTGCGAGTGGGATGTGTAGCGCAGGAGAAATTACAACTATTCCCTTGTCTTGATGGCTTTCCAAGCTGGAAAACAAGATGGGTTTGAGAGCTGTACTAAATTCCCATTTTCGATGACAGTCATTACCCAACACGAACCTACTTCCTTTTTCCCTTCCTTCTCGCCCTGTAATGTCCTGTCCCTTGCATCTTGAATCTCATCGTCTGTCCGCTCGAGCTGGAGAAGGTGAGAAGTGAAAACAAGAGAGAGAGAGAGAGAGAAATGCAAGCGAAGCAAAAAGACGAAACAAAAGTGAAATAGTAAAAGTCAGATGAGGATCGTTTATCAACTAATATTTTCCCTGGAAAAAAGTAGCGCCACAAGGAACCTTGCATTGTGAACCTAAAACCTAAAAAAGGATATGAGAAATGGGATAGGAAAGGGAGAAAAATATACCTTCTTTTCTCCATTATATCACTACATTATACTAAAAGTTAACAACTGTAAGCATTTTTATGAGAAAAGGAAAAGACAAGCAAAAAGTTTGGGAAGAGAACTGGATTGGAGAGAAGAAGACAATGGGAAAATGAATTGAAAGAAAGTGGAGAAGAACAAATGACGCACCTAACAACACTGAGGAGACTGGAGAGAGAAAGAGAGAGAGGGAAAGCAGATGAAAGCAGTAACTTAAAAGAGTCGTCATAAAGAGAAATAAAAACCAGTCTGCGATGCTACACAACAGTCAGCGTCAGCACTTACATTATGCGCGTTTATATTAAAATTTCATCCAAATATTTCGCCACGCTAATGCACATGAGACAGTTTTGGTTTGCCTACTCGCAAATGTGGATCCTAACACCAATTTTAACAATATTCTGGGAAAATTAAATGTTTTAAACTTTGAAGAAGGTTGTTAAATTTTTGACAATTTTTCTTCTTCTTTGGCAATACGGTAGTCACTTTTATGAGCTTACCCTAGGCACTCGTTATGTGACATTGATAGCATAATTTCGACAAAAAATTGCTCCTATTTCTCCTGTTTTATATTTCGGTTTCTGGCTGTTCACCAAAAAATACGAAAATATTGTTCATAAAGTTGTTTGATTGAACTAATTTGCCCACTCGGAGGATATCGCAGGGACTTGTGAGTGAGCTCATATGACCCTCGAAGAAAGCTGATCTCAAATCGTTTCAATAAATTAGCATTACGCCCAGGTTTGAGTTCATTGCTTCAATAAGCTTTCCATTTTCATTCAGAGGTTGAATACACGTCTTTTCAAAATAGTGACCGTTACTTACGGCCATGATGTTCTACAACTTCTTGGACAAGCTTTCTATCTACAACATTTCATCTTGACGCAATAAAGGAAATGTGCACATTTCTCCTTTTGTATTGCTTCGAATTTCCTCATTCTTCCTTTTCTTCGGATAAAATGGCTGCCGTTTTTGGTGACACGAGAGTTGAGATGAAAGTGGCAAGGTCGTTATTTTTAAAGGCACAATGCACAATGGTCTTCGACAAAAAAAAACCCTGAGAGAATGTAGCTGTAGACTCGACGACACCAGACCCATTCATTCTCAACTTTGTGGCTTGTGTGTCTCTTTTCTGCTTCACTGGAGAACCGAGGGAGCGCTGTAGAATAAACTTTTTTCTCGTGTTTTATGAAGGAAAACAAAGTTTGTTGATTTTGGTTATGTAAGGAAAGTGTGAACGTAGAAGAGAGTAAAAAAAGTTTACTTTCCCTCGGATAATATTTCGTCCATTTTTATCTGTCTTTCGGGTAAAATCATTTTTGCAAATGGGTTTTCATTGTGTGTGTGAGAGAGAGTGGTAGACAGTTATAGATCACCAGGTTCCAACTTTAATGTGAATTTAAAGTTTTAAAATATGCCCATATTTAAGTCATATTAAAACCACATCACACAATAAGTTACAATTAACTGGCCATGAGCTGTGATGTGGTTGCCCATGTATGCACATGCTTTTTAACTCACATAATTTTCGCGATGTGTCTAAATGAAAAAGTTAAAATCACAAGAGTTTCCCCTCTTCTCATTCCATTACCTCCGAAAGAAAACTTTTTTATGTTGATCTGATTATACGTGACATTCTTTACACTTTACGATGAAAGGGCAGAAGAGGAGTATAAAGTGAGTTTAGAAGGTGCTGAAAAATGGCTCCCTTATTAGTTACTACATCAAGGGAGGAAAGGGTTAAAGACTTTTTAAACTGAGAATCTCGTATTTCGTTGAAAGAAACCTCGTTGTAATTTAAGAGAAGGAGAGAGTGAGTGAATAAATGGAAATGAAAGGAGAAATAAGGTGACAAGTTTATGTGACAACGGAAGCCAGCCTGACGCTGTGTCCTCATTAAAAGCAAGGTTGTGTGTCTAGAGAAAGGAGAAAGCTGTGTTTATGTAAGGTTCCTCCTCGTATTACTTTTTTATACTTTTAAATGAACATTTTACATGAGACATTAGGCTCAAGGTAAAAATTATCAATAGTTCATAATTTGCATGAAATGAGGACGTCAAGTACGGAGAACTCGTGAGATAATTAGTTTAGGGGCTACTTTCTTCATCTAATAACAAAGTATTATGTTTCTTTGGAGTGGATCCCTTCCCTCAAGCATACATTATTATAATAAAAGCATATTGTTGCTGACTCCATTATTGGGCATATCCATTTCAGCTAATTTTCAGGCAAAACCTAAACTTTGTTATGCTCGCTTTAACTTATGACGAGATTCGCACGTAATGTGAACCTTACCTGTGCACATCGCATTACCTATTGTGTACTTTTGGAAGAGAGAGAGAAGATTCTTCTTGCCCAACAGCTGCCAAACAACTCGAACTGGCATTGGCAACTCTTCAGGAAAGAGCGGAGAGAATGGAGAGAACAAAAGGGCCAAGTCAAAATGAATGAGCGAATGTGTATGAGATAGTGGTAGAGAGAGAGGGAGAAGGAGAATAGAATAATATCAATATTGTCACTGAAAGTTGCTTGTTCGAGAGTAATACTTGCGTAACATGACGTTGTCTCTCTCTTTTCTCTCCCAATTTCGGTGCAGAGGAAAAGTTGAGGAGAGGAGACAAGAGCGAGTTTTTGTTCACTTCACTTGCCATTCAGAAAAGATATCCGGGCTTGTGCTAGGATGGGGGTTGTCTATGTCCCCCTCTCCTTCTCTTTCTATCTGCTATTCCTACATACTTCTTCAGTCTCTCGTTAACGTATGCCCATAGAGTTTCCTCCAGCCTTCATGATGATGAGGATGCTGTGTGCTGCTGTTTTTAGCTGAAATGACTATTACAACAACACAACGGTAATAAAGTTAATGGAAGAGAAAGGATCAATGGGGAGAAAACGCTGACTCTGTCCTAATTGGATTACCGGAAAAGCTGCTGGCTGCTTAACTTTCTCCTCTCCAATATACCATTTCCCTTTATTTTCAGGGAGAGAAAGCAAAAGTACAACTGAAGTAGAGGTAGCCCCACGATATCCCACTTCCCAAAAAGGTAGCTTCTCTTGTTCCAATTGTTCCATTCCAAGAGTAGCTACGTACATATGTCTGCTATTTTATTTGAACGTGATGAAGGGCTCTTTTGTTAGCATACAAAAATAGATGCGAGTTTCTCTCTCTCTCATTCATATACATGAACCTATTCATTCTTTATGAATTTTGCTCCAGATCTGAAAAACTAGACGCAAACTCAAATCATAACGGCCCCTCGTATATCAAAACTCTCTTTAGTTTAGATTACAAATTAACTCAGTCAGCCTTTTTACTGCTCAGAGAACCAGAGAAAGATTGGACGATTCAACTTCACAATTTGGATTACAATCTTTCATTCATTTTGAGTATCTCTCTGGTCTAACCGTCCGATTTCAGCCTTTAAAACTTGCATGAGCTACACAAAATTTAACTGTCAACTTCCACTCGACAATCACAAAAACATAATATGCCACGTCAACTCTGCGTCTCTGAGTCCGCCGACAGCTAATAAAGAGTTCGTTAACGTTGTTTAGAATCAGAGTGGAAGATGTGAGGACGAGGAGAGTTCATGGCATGGACATGAGAATTTAAAGAAGGAATGTCATCTACTTCGGTTTATCTCTCCAAACCCGATTCATATCATTCAACCTTTGAACACAACTATATTCGAGTATATATATTCACGGTTCGCATAAATGAGTACAACATTTTCTAGCTTCCCTTCTTTATAAATATTCCAATTCCAGTCATGACTTGACAGTTAATGGTGTTCGTTAGTTTCATTTAGTATTCCCACTTGGGATCTCGACAGCTACCTGCTGATGATAAACATGGTCACGCGGTCACCAGTGGGATCATTCATTCATGTTGGACCCAAAGGATACTATATTTTTTCTTTATTGCAAGTTGCTTCTTCGAAAAACGTTGCTCTTTGTTAGTTGCCTTCAAAAGGAAATAAGTTGCAGTTTACTTATATTAAGAGCTGACATTTAGTCGACTTCCAGGGAACAATGATGCAGTTTTTTTTTGAAATGGAGAGTGTATACCAAACATTTTTTGCTCGATGTACATTGTAAAAAAGGCATAAATCGATAATGCAAACAGGGGCTTTTCCAGTCATGTTTGCACAAGTAATTATTATAATGTCTTGAAGAGGACTTGGGACTCGAGCAACGTGTGTAGTTTGGGCAAGTGAAAAAGTTATGACTATGATGATTATATTCCGTGAGGAAAAACGTCTTTTGGGAGCTGTAGAGCCATTACAATTGGAAAATGGGATAATTTCTCGAGTGTTTTATAATGTGCTTGTGGGAATTACCTTTTTCCATTATGAATTCTCTTGAACACAAAAGCACACACACACAGACGAAAGGAGTGAAAGGAAGCACACTGCGAAAGATGCTGGAGAGAGAGAGAGGAGAGAAAGCAAATGGCATATGATGATGATGATTATATCTAGCTCCAGATAAAGATCCAGCATCCAGCATGTAGCACCAAACTCAGTCAAAAGTCCACCAGACACTCAAAAATTGTTCATTTAAATTTCAGGCTTAATGCGAGTGCGGATCTCAAAGTTTTTATGATGACTCCAGTTATGGCATGCCATCATGTGGCCTAAAGTCTTGGCCTTGCACGAAAACGAACATCATCTGCTCGAGCCTCCTCACCAAAACCAAGAGACTTTCACGAGATAAAAAATTGTAGAAGGTGTGTGCAGCTGAAAATGCTTTTATTCCTACTCTTCACTTCCTTCCTATCCTAATTCTTCTTATTCCGCTATATGCTTCAGGGGGCATTCATACACACTGTCATTCTTCTCGTGGGGGAGAACGTCAAAATAATATTTTGTAAACAAGCATAATTTAATTTTTAGCCAAGTCATGCCAGCTTTCAATAAGCTTATTTATACATTGGAATTTTAGTGACAGTATACTTGAACACTCCCCCACAAAACATTATGGAAATTATATTTTCTCTCCCTCCTCTCCTCGTCTGGAGAAAGTTTAAAGAGCAGTTTCGTCTACTATTTTTGAGCAAAAGAAAGAGAAAAATAAGAGAACACCTTTTCATTGTTTTCGCTGTGCAACGACAAACGCGCGCAGCGTTGTTAAAATATACGATCTTTGAGAGCGAAGGCACGGGCGGAGGCTGATGAAAAGGAGAAAAAGTGAAGTGGAATGGGTCGTTAAAGTTGGTAAAAAGGAGGAATGGATGTAAGCTGAGGAGAGTACCTCGAAATGCTCCTCTGTTGTGTTCGTAAGTATTTTGAAGTAAGAAATTAATGAAGCTGTTACTACCTCTTTTATTGCACCACACGACGCGGACTCCAAGGTTCTCTCCAGCGCTAATGCTGTATCCTTCCTGTCCAAAAGATTGTGGAGAGAGAAAGGGAAGGAAAGTCAAGGCTAATGTTGTTCCTTGTTCCTCTCTCTCTCTCTCAAGAGTTTATAGGTGGGAGCATTAATTCATTTGGCGGAAAAGGATTAGCTAGTTTACTCTCATATCCAAAGTCAAGAAGCCTCTTCACAAGGAAAAAAAGTTTAATTATTGTGATAAAGTTTGTTGGGAAAATCAAAAGAAATACTTAGCTTAGCCACTCTTCTGGAGAGAAACAAGTAAAAAGGAAAAGTTCGAGTGTGAAGGAGAAAGATTTTTTTGAATGGATAGGCTTAAGAGGATCTAATATCCTTGGTCTCTGGTCATACACATGCTATGCATATATGCATTAAGGGAACTAACTAGATCAAGAGAAAACATTTACAACGACACAATTGGGACCGTCTTGATCACATTGTAAGACACTGTCGTCTGCTGCAGGAAGCGCTCTAGATGAAAGTGTAAATGCTTTTTTGTGTACAACAAAATCAAGTCTACTTTTGATCACTTTTTTATTTGGGTTTTTTGTACTGGAAATCTAAACAACCACACGGCTCACCCTCAGATTTAAGCTCTGTAGAAAGAGAATTGAGAAAAATAGAATTGAAGAGAAAGAAAAACAAGGATTACTTCGGTTTATTCTGCTTCCTGCTGGTATCCTCGATCTTCCTTGATTTTCGAGATTTGTCGTTGAAAGGGAAGGCAGTTTATGGGAAATTGGGAATGCCATCAGACAACAATGAAAATAAAATGAACAAAAGTAAAAACTTTTTCTGGGGGAAATTGGGTTTCAATTCAAACACTTTATTACGAAAAGCTTGTTGAGAGTCTGTAGATGAACACTGAGGAATTGGAAACATCTTTTAAGTTCTAATTCAATTCAGTGACTACAATTTATGAAGCTAATGACAAATATTGATTTTGTTTGCAGTGAACGGGCTCCAAGGATTTAGTAGTCAGCCAGGACCCTTTGAACCGGAAGCTTGGAAGGGCCTTGTTGCAGCACACCCAACTGCAAGCAATTATTATGCATCGGCGGGAAGCTAGCCTAATCATCAGACGTGCAAATAAATCCTCCTTCGGGTTCACACTACTGACTTGTTGGTGCAATAAATCGTGGGGAATTGTAGTCGAGACTGGCAATCAGCAGCTGATGGATCATCCCAGATGATACTCCTTGACAGAGTCTACTGATTCAGCATTCATCATCATCCGCGAGTGATTCACATATTTCTACAAAAATTCATGTTTCTTCTCGAAAAATTGAAGTGTGGCAGTGATGAGAGTAAGCCATAGTTCAATCTCTTTTGCTCAACATTTTCTCCTCAAAATGATACTCCTTCTCACACTGATCTGGTCACCAAGTGCGACGACGACGGAGAGTAGTCGCTCAAACACCGCAAGTGCTCCTCGGTCCCCCCTCCTCGTCGACAGTAAAGGTGGCGGTGGTGGTGACCACAATCCTCCCGCACCTTCCCCATCCCGTCTGCCTCGCTCTCCGGCGTCCCCCTTTCATGGCGGCGGGATAGGTGGGAGCCGAAGTTATCCTTCTCCGCAACAGCCCCCTCCACATTCCATGTACACGGATCAACTCCCAACGAGTCTCGTGCGCCTTGAGGTGGTGGCAATTTTGGGAGACCTTTCAAAACCGTATGTGGCCTTGTCGCGGACTCTGGCGAGAACGCTGAATGCCATCACCGCAGCGGATCTCGTCAGCCAACTCGACTTTCCCGAAAAGAATCTGACGTGGCAGGTGAGAAACTTTTTCGTTAATGATCAACCATTACAGCCACCTGCTCATCATCTCCCCACCGCCCTTCACCAAGTCGATTCGAGTGGAGGCGGCGGCGGCAGTGGTTACGGAAGCGAAGACAGCTTTCTCGACAGTGATGACTTTATTGATGACTACTACGCTGCAGACGATCACGACGCGAGTGGGAGTGGTTCAGGTGCAGGTGGTGGTGGTGGTGGAAGCAAGTCCAAGACAAGACTCAGAAGGCCCAAAGCGTTGTTTGGGCCGATGGTGATGCCGAAACTTTGCGAGTTTTTAAGTGAGACGAAGGCTGTCGCTATTATCAATTTAATTGGGGACGTGAGCTCGGAAAGGCTGCTCTCGCTCGTTTCCACCTCGGCTGCCATTCCACTCATTGGCTCCTCCACCTACGCAAGTCCTTTAACACTTCATGAGGTAACGTGTCTATTCCATTTTAAATCACTTTATAAAAAATAATTGCAAATCAACTTATCACGTCACCAACTCACCAGAGCTGTCTTTTAAAGAAAATGCATTCATTCAAGCGTGAAATTGATTGCTCCAGTCATTTATCTCTTTCCATTTCCCCCTCTCTCAAGACATAATACAAATTCAGGCGTGCACTGCTTCAATAAACAATACGACATGCATTTAACTCATCTGACTTTAGCTCATCCATCTTTTTTCCCAAAATCCACGTCTTCTAATCCAGATCGGTGTATAACACCTGCCACCTGCGCACCTCTTTATCCTCTCCCCAAAAAGTATCTTTTTTGAATCAACCATTGCAAATAAGCATGTCGACATGTGCATCGGATAAGAAAGCAAGACGAATTTTCTCTCCCCTTTTCTTTCGCAACCACTCACTGATTGTTGACGTGAATTCTAATAAAATCTCGTTTTTCAATTTGTCCTTCGCTCCCTCTCCTACGCTCTCGCACTCCCTCCACGCTTTTAATGTAAGCGAATTTTTCATCAATAATGAAAAGTGTCTTGCTAAACGGGAGCTGAATCGGAGAAAATTCCTCTCGACTCGACGTGACTTTTTTCTCATCTCTCGAGAAAAAGAAGACTCTGCTTCGCTCGGAATCGAATGGAATCTTATCAGGAGGATAGATAATGTGCAAAGGGAAAGGCTGTTTGGAGAAGAGGAGAAAAGGCAGAGCCTCCAAAAGACAAATAGACTCTCCTTCCCCACTTGTCAGCCATGAATCAACTTCCAGATTTCCCCTTCATCATCATCACGTCTGCTGCGAGAGAGAGGAGAAGGAGATGTACACAACGGGAGCGGGCAAGGAAAATGACGGACGGGCCCACGGGAGATTTTTTTCTATCAACATCTTAGATAAGATAATACCTACATCCTCAGAGCTTTTTCATTCCATTCCAAGATTCCAGCCTCAACCCGAGAGGAGATAGTCAACCCATCATCATCATCAGCTGCAGTAGCAAAGTTTTTTTCCTCTTCGTCTTCTCGGTTTCGGCGACCAACAAAAAATGGGGACGAAAATGTTTTCACATTTGAAAATGAAAGGGAAAGGTTTATCTACCTATTTTTGGTAAGTTGTGGATGTGATACCACTCACAATGACAATGATCAACATTCCTGCTTCGTGTGTGGTCTGCTGTGGATCTAGGATATAGGATCTGGGAAAAGTGAAGGTTCTCTCTCGGCGAGAGAAAAATGGGAAGAGAAGAGAAAGATTTTTTATATACATAAACAGAGAGTGTCTCTAAAAGGTACAAAGTTGTACAAAGAATTCATTGTGCGACATCAGAGGAAAGAAAGGAAAGCATTTCTAGTTCTTCTATGCTCCGCTGCATTTTCCGTGGAACTGTAAGTACAAACATTGGAAGAAAAGAAATCTTCTTTTTTTTTAAAAAAAGTGGAAGACAACTGTGATGATGGTAGGGAAAGGACCTTTGGCACAGAACACGATTTATCGTAAGAGTACCAAATTCACAGTTCAATCACTGCAATATCAAAATGGCTCTCTCTCCACAGCCATTTTCTCGACTTTCTTGAAAGGAAAGCGAGAGAGAAGGGAAAAATTGCATGACATGAGTACGACTTTTGTGTAGTAACGCACATTTTGAGGAGATGTAGAAGTTATGTCATGGAATGTCAAATGTGTCTTTTCACAAGGAATAAAAGACGTGTGTGACTGCCTCTCTCTCTTCCCACATCTATTAGCATTTTCTGAATGTTCCTTTCTCTTCGGAATGCCAATCACTTTTTAATGCCCCATCTCAATAAATCCATCTCGAGCTCTTGTCTTCCTCACATTGATCCCCTCAAGTATACTTTCACCTCGTTTTCCCAGAGAGAGAGAGAAAGTTGGTGGTGTGGTGGGGCAAGATGGGTGGAGGAGTTGGAATAGAGAGATAGATAGATAGATGAGATAAATGATGGAATATCCCTCCACTGGACAGTGTGGACAGACGATACCCACAAAAATGGAATAGAATTTTTTTGCTTAGACTTTCTCCAGACCTTCGTTGGCTGCAGGAGAGAAATAGGATATTATTATGTAACTTGTTTCGGAGAAAGCGTATAAGTACTCCTCCCTGTCCCGAGCAAAAAAATCTATCCACTGGAAATGAGAGGGACAAAGAATCGATTTTCAATAAAGACTTTTGTTCTTTCTCTTCTCATCCTTTAGTCTTCTTATCCACACAAAAACTAAACTGTTATCCTTTTTCGCAAAAGAACTATCCTGGCTTCTTAGTCCGATCCTTGTTATACAGATATATCAAATGGGTTTTAGCTTAGCTTAGCGGATAAAAAAAACTATTGTGAAACAGAAAAGGGGAATATTTTCCCAAGGTTCTAGTACAGAGATTTTTTGTACCGATCGCTTTCACAAGAGAGAAAAAAACGACAAAAAAGCTTTCATTCACGTAGCTTGAGGGCAGAGTTTAATACTTGGAGACGGTGCACATATTCTCATTCCATGTTTCTCTCCAAGCTCATTCCCAGTTAGATATTATTACCATTTTTGTTCTACTTTCTCCACCAGCTTTATCACTTTTTGGGCTCTGCAATATACCAAATATTATGTTACAAATACGTGTACACTTATCCATTCCCTTCAGAAGGAAAGAGAGAAGTGATTACAGCAGAAAAAAGTTATTACCACAGATCGGCTATACTTTCTCTTCTCAGCTTAAAGCTTCTCCTGCTACCTCCACAAGTTACACGGAGAAAGCGGTGTTTTTTGTGTGGCGCCGAAAATGCCCTTTTTAGGGTTGGATGCCTCAACATCTCTCTCTCGTTCACACACGAAGTAAACGCAGCTGGACACAAAGGACTTTGGAGACTGGAAAATAATAATATCGGTGGAAATATTATTGGAGGGGAGATAAGGAGAGGAAGGTGAATTTCTCTCTGCCCGCGCTGCAAATGCATCTGAAGCAAAAAGTTATCCACTTCTTTCATCTTTTCCGTTCGTCAATAAAAGCGGGTGGTGGTGGAGAGGAAAAGGCTGCAAGATAAAAAGGGTATCTTGTCTCTCTTGGAGAGCGATAGAGTGACTATGGCTTATCCTGTAATAACGTGCTGGAACGACGAGACCGGCTTGTAATCGGCGGACGAGTAGCCTTTTCTTGAAGCCCCTTTGAAAATCTCCTTCGCCGTCGTCGTGTGTTACGTAGTCCTCCTTCTTCCACCCACCGCCTTTTATACATTCTCCGGAGAGGGTGGCAAGAAACAAGAGTGTAGTAGAATGTAGGATGCAATAATAAATCCAACTTGGGAGATGCTCACTTGTCAATTTTCTCGCAATTTAGGCTAAATTATTACAGTCATCTTATTGCCTATATAAGAACAAGGGAGGAAGGAGCTTAAATTTTCAACCTATTTTTATTGCTTTTCTCGTGTGTAACCAGAGCAGAGCAGAGGTATACTTTCATTCCTATAAACTCCAAGATACTTTTCTCCACCAGCCTTTACCTATACTAGGGTTTTTTATTGTCCCTCGAGAAAGTAAAATAGAAAAGACGGAAGATATAAAAAAGGAACATCGGCTGGAAGCGGATAGAGTATGTGCACAGGGAAAAGATCAAAAACGAAACTGGAAATATTTTTAAAGAAAGTAAAAACCGACTTTTTACAACTTTCATTCTTTTCGCCATCAGGAAAATGCACTAGGCTGCTTTTATGTAATAAGTGATGTGTGTGAGACAAGTTGGTCGTGCTTTTTTTAGTTAAAGAGAGGCATTCATGCGTGAGGATGATATACTCCATTTAAAACGCATTTTTGCAAGTTGAGAGTGATGAGGGAACATGTTCCGGGTTTTATGTAAATGCGAAAATAATTTCATTTCCGAAGGATCTTCGGAGATAAACCGTATCGGCTCTTGGCCAAGTGTATTCTTTATGAATGCACCCCTCCAGAGTGGTGCGCATAGAGTGCAGTCTTCTTCTTCTCTCTCATTTCGCTTCTTTGGAAGAGAAAATTGGAATTTGTTGTCGGTATGGGGCGGGATATCAAATATGACGCAGTAAAAGTCATTCTTGATTGAAATTTATTCTGACTGCGGTTATGGTTTTCCTCCTCGAAGAAAAAAAGAGTTTTAACTTTATGCGGTCCACTGGAGATTGGGAAAATATATGCTAATAACGTGACTGTGAAAATTGGGGGAAAAGAAAAATTACCAGTATTACAGTAAGTTAATGCCTTTAAATGTCATTTTGCATTGATACACACAAAAAAGAGTGTCTCTCAGAATCAGAAGTGAAATCTTATCCTCCTCAAGCTTTCTCCCCACTTTTTAATGTCTCGCCATAACAAATTTTTTGTCTCTAATCTTTGCTCATAAGTTGGCTCTGCTGCTGCATTGGTTCGATCAAATATCTGCATAAAAAGACTTGCAGAAAGAAAGGCTAGAGACATGTCGTAAAATGGTTTCTTTTAATAGCGCTCTTACAACCGTCCATAAAAATTGGACGTAGTTTCTCTTCATCTGCAAAAGATAAGAGCGGTATTAAGTACTCAGGCGGAATTGTAACTGCAACGGCTTACTCAAGCGGAAAGAAAGTTTTTTTGATAGTGGAGAAAATTACTAAAACCCTTTGTTGCGAAATGTTTATTGTTTTTCTTGTGCGGTAGAAAAAGCTAAAGATTGCCAACCGATATCTACTTTCTGTTGCGTCAGAGTTGCAACTTATTTTTCCAAAAAGTAAAGAGAGAGAGAGTGTTTCGTTAGACTTTTAGTGGGAACAAGTCAGTTCCCATTGAGTGGATAAAGTGGGAGAAGATTTTTCTCTCCGCAGGACCAACGAAAATGGCAGGAGAAAGCGAAGCCATAAATTTCCCTACATTTTTATACTCCTTTTTCCAAAAATGCATGTGTGTAGTCTTGTGTACCTCCGTGTGTTACACTTGGTTTGCAAAATGTCACTTTCACTTTCGCCTCTGTGCAAAAAATGGAACAAAACGGTTGGGCCTTGGACCAAGGGAAAACCGCTCTCGCTCTGGATATTTGTTTAATACTCGAGAAATGTAACAAAGTCTCCCTCTCTCTGTGTGTTTGTGGATGCGAGTGTTTTTTTCGGCTGAGATGTCACATGAAATGAGTGACTCTCTCTAAAAACTTGTGAGCCCGTTTCAGGGAATCCTTGTGTTTCTCTTCCACTCCGTCTCCACACATACGCACCAGCTTTCTCTCTTCTCCTCGCCTTGATTGATGATGATACTGCGACTCTCTGCTTAACCGGATGGATACCCTGGAACTGGTGGAGACTTTATCTGGAAATGGAAACGAAGGAAAACAAGTGAAGAGTATGAGGGGAGGGCAGTATCCTATCAATAAGAGCTGCGACTCCTAGTCCCACGATAACTAATAATATCGTACGCATTTTCATCAGATCAGAGGATGCGTGTGATATAACAATAGACGCGATATATATGCACATTGTCTCCACTCCAATCCAGTTTGAGAGCAAAGTCACTCACTCCGTCATCACAATCATCGTCCCATTGCAAAATTACTTTCTTTTTATTTCACTATCCGACTCGCTCCACTCAACCATGGAGGATGGAATAATAAAAAAATATACCTATTTCTCCCGGAAAAGGGAAGGAAGGAAGGGGAAATGTGTATAAAAGTTGCACGCCTGCCTCCAATATTCCCACAAAAGGGCGACTACGACACGGGTTGACAGCGCATCGTCGTCACCGTCAGAAGAGGAAGAAGAAGCACGAGTCGCATCCCGACATTGTCATAAAGTGCAGCGGAGCGTGTATTACAACTGCAGAAAAGGAGACTTGCACACACACATTCAGATTGTATGGAAAAAAGAGATCGTCTTCAAAAAAACGACACGGATATTATATTTTCTTCTCTTTCAGTCTGCCTGGAAAAAATGCAACTTGCTCAAGAATAGACGATTATGGATTCGTTGTATAATTTAAACTACGAAATCCCATATCTCCTCTCACTCTTTTTTTACAGAAAAAGAGGATGATGATGGCGATGATGTGCCTCTTTGATCTTTCATTACTTCCATTATTTGATACGCGTGCATTAGGGAAGGGGAACTAATCGTAAGTAGGAAGTACTAAAAGCCTTCATTTAATCCAGCTTTAACGGCCTACGCACATTTCCACGAATCTCTTTTTCGCCCCGTATGGATCAGTGGATGTAGTTGAGCCGTTGTAACCAACTTGGAGAGAAAGTCTGAGAAGAAAAGTGTAGTTCCGTTCCGACCTTGTCAGCATATTAGCTTACGACTTTCACTCTCTCCCTCTCCCTCTCTACCTTTTGACACTTGTCTTGATGTGACATGTGCTCGTGTCGTGTGCGGCTTTGGGAAATATTAGGTCCGTAATTCCTTTTTTATTCGAGACATGCAATGAAATGTGCTCCTTTTTCCAGACACACTTTCTCCCCGAAATAATTTTATTACATCGCATATTACACGGAATTATTACGGATCACATGACTAGTCTCACACATTTGATATGGAAAAGGAATAAAAAGTGCACATTGCATTTCCATATAGAAAAAAAAGAAAGTAAAAAAATACATTTTTCCTCTCGTCTTGCATGAAATATGGCAGATAAGGAGGACAGATTAAAAAGGAGAAAGTCTGGAAGGGAGCCTAGAATGGAATCAAGAAAGTACTCGTCCTGTTTTGTATCATTTTTCCAAGTAAAAAGCAGCAGGAGTCGAGGAGAAAACGGTGGATTCTTTTTTGTGACATTCGTGTTGATACAGTCGAGCTTTTCGTGCGCAACTTCCTCTCTCGCGACGTGTGTTTTTCCCCAAGCGCTTTAAAAAAAAGGGAAGATATGGTATGGAGAAAATCTGACATGACGTTAGCCCTGGAATAATATGAGAGAGAATATATGTACACGGAGCTCTCCTCTTCTCATATTTACTGCTTTTTCATGAATGAATGAATGCATAATTTAAGAGGCACACACACACACTCGGCCAACTTTTGCATCACATTTTGAAGGAAGGTGGATGTATCCACTTCGACGGGGAAGCTGTGCTTTATGAATACTTGATCCCGTCAATGAATTCTATGACATGTGTCTATGATGCAAAAGCGCCTCCATTCATCATGAATTTAATATGATGGATATTATAGCGATATGAATATTATAGCGAGAGCCAAGTTCACTTTTTACTCCTGCCACCGGAGGTGGAATGTGTGTGTGTGGGATATATTTTTTCACAAATTTTTATTGCTTATTTTTATACTTTTTATTTTCTGCCTTTAGGACAAGGAAGATCTTTACGTGAGTCTGTCTGCATCCGTCCGTCACTTTGCCCGAGCCCTGGGCCACCTCCTCGTCTACTGCCATTGGCACTCATTCACTGTTCTCATGGACGACTCGCCTTCCATTATAAACACACAAGGTGCTTGGGAAGAGGTGCTTAGTCAAATGACGACAAAAGGTGCAAATGATTACAGCCACTATGGGGGCTCCCCCTATTCCGGGTGGAGGGCGCCGGAGGGAGATGGTCCAGTGACTGTCGACGAGGACGTTTCCAGTTCTTCCAGAGGGAATGGTACGGACGAGGAGCAGTATGATTACGAGGAAGGTGGAGGAAGAACACCGTTTGATGACGATGACTATCCTGTCCTCCATCCCAATTTTTTAACGATTAAAACGAGAGACTCGCTGTCAGCCTTCCGGGCGCTGTCCGAGTTGACGAAGGCGACACAAGGCGTGGTGGTGCTGTTGTGCTCGGAGGGATCGGCGATGAAGGTGTTTCACGCGGCGAAAAGGTTAAGAATGCTCAATGGTGACTATGTCTTCATTCTTGTTGGACAATATAATGAGGTACTTTTGAATCTGGAACATGATTTCAAATTTTGTTGGGAAAGGAAGAGAAACTTTTACGAAAATTTGGTTGAATTTGTTTTCAGTTTGAGGCCGTTCTAGACTGGATTCCTAGCGGTGTGCTGGCACTTCGCAGTCCTCGAAAAGCGCCGATTGGGAGATCCCTGATGAAAACAACTGGCAAGTTGTTGGCATCCGCGGTGACGACCATCAAGGACGAGCCAGCACCACTCCCTCCCTCCTCCCCACCTCCTCTAAACAACAACGGGGGAAACGGTGATTACAGCAACGGAGGAGGAGGAATGCCAAGTGGCGGGGTGTTCAGCGGCTTTACAAAGGCCGACTTGAATCGAATGGGACCAATTAAGTTAACGCCAAGCAGTGGTTCTAGTGGCTCTCTTGGGCTCAATACTTTCCTTTTACCACAGTCGAGTGGAGGAGAGTCGCCGCTGCCAACTAATGACAACAAAGGGACAAGGCTTATGACATCTGTAGATACTTCATCAGCGTCCGAAAGTCCTGCAGAGTTTATGCCGCCACACACTTTTCTCACTTTGCTCGAGAACCTCTCCAATCTCTCGTGCTGGCAACAGGGAGACGACTACTTCAACAGGAAAATTGTGTCCGAAGCCATTACAAGGTAAAAAAAATACTACAACTGAAATCTAATTCCTCCACTCTTTTCTCCAGGAAATTACACTTTTCTTTTTTTTGAGGGTGGAAAAAACGTCAAGTATTTTTATGGCTTGTAAAATGTTCACTTGTTCGCAGAGAGAAAGTAAGTTTTCCCCAGCATTTTGTTCTCTCCGCCGCACTTTCATCATCTCACTCGGCTAATCGATATTTTCGCTCCTCAAAGTGAATGCTCTGGACTAAGCTGGACACTCGGAAAAAGAGACAAAAATGGTATTTAATGCCTGGAAATGGCGTGTTTGTAGACAAACACATATCCAGAAAGACTCACTCACTCACACTCAGCCAACTCAACACCACCTCCAATAAAATGACCATACCACAACACTTGCATTTGTCATTTTGAAGAGCTCTCCAGGGAGAATTCCCCCTCTCATCTTGTACTTGACTGCTTACTGTTTACATTTCTCCACGAATAACCTTCTTCTCTCCTCTTTCAAGTGCGAGAAAACGTACTGTTTCCCACACAAAAAAGCAGAGATTCCTCTGATTTCAAGTGTCCGGGCAAAATGCAGGCAGTGGCCAAGCCAGTGAGAGTTTGTGAGTTCAAGAGTTTTATTTTGTCCCCATGTCTCGACATGCAATCAAGTTCATTACGAACATATCTCCTTGTTTTTCAACTTCCAACATTTACGACGCTTGTGAACATTGAGATATATTCTAGACTACCATACTTGTCCCCTTTTTTACACTTCATCATCGTCGCTTTAGCCAGGGGACTGCACACGCTGATCCCTTGTCCAGCAGGTGGAATAATTGGAAGGAATTCCAGAGTTGGATAGTAATCCACATTCCAAACTTCCTGACTTGGTTAGTCCTGCACTATTAAGTAAATAGGGGGAAGTTGTGAGGAGAGGAAGGAAGGGGAAAGCAAATGCCATGTCAGCCATTTCATCTTTCCCCAACAAAAGAATCCGTATGCGTACAGGACGTGTGTGATATATGATGATAGCAGACGCGGAAATTTTCCTGGAATATACGCACCACACACACACACACCACTACTCTCCATTCATCCATGATACTCGGGGAAATGCTGACGAGAATAATCATGAGTTATGGTTCCTTCCCGGATATTATCATTACGTAACGAGGTTTTCCCATATTTGCAGCTGAGACTGGAACTCTTTACGAATACATCTCCGAGTTGTGGGATGCTGCTGGTCTGCTCTACATTTTTTACGACATACTATATATACGAGCCAGTTTTTTCCTTCTTTTCTTTTGAGCTTGAATTAATTTTTACGTTTTCATCTTACATCCGTCGGCTGTTTTTTATATGCAAAAATCCGAGCGGAAAACCACAAACACATGCTGGCATTTTTATTGTTGGGGAGAAAGTGTGACTAAACTTTTACTTCAACTCTTAAATAAACTTTCTCCTACGGACAACTGCGAGTCTAGTATATATGTAATTTATCTTTTCCAGTGTACACCACCGTGCATCCATTTTTCCTACTCCAGCTCAGACAAAAAAATGTAGAAGGACAACTAAAGATATATGCTCCTTAAGTGGCTTGAGGTTATTCAACAAAAAAAAGAGATCCAAGTTACTTTTCTATGCATTTATTGGACTCGCCAAGACTGCATATTATCCATATAAAAAAGCTACTCTGACTCTGGTGTAGTAAAGCTTCGTTAAGTCTTGCCCTGGAGGGCCGTTGTCCTTTCGCTCTTCCTTCTCATCTCTCTTTTTTTTTTGCAAAAAAGTGAAGAGTATAAAAAAGATAAGAAAGTTTTTGGCCTTGTGCTTTTCTGCGGTGGTGGAACTCGAAACTGGTTTATATCTTATATGCTTTTATGCAATATACATCTAAAAACTATTGTTGAATGAGAGAAATTGAAAACTTTTTCTCCCCTTCCCCTCGTATGGGCCAAGGAAAACTCACTTTTGTAACGTTGTAACTAGTAAAAAAACTTGGAGACTGGAGACTAGCCTCTGGAAATAAAAAAAACTTACTTGGGTATTGTACCATCGTACGTCTTTTCCGACTATGACGATATATACTCTCGTCTTTTTTATTCTTTTGAAGTACGTTTCTCCTTTTTTCTTGTGATGACCAACTGGAAGGTTGGATGACTGGACTGATATTTTTTCCTATGAATGGGCAAGTATTTCGGAAATATTTCCCTGGACAAACTCGAGTTTCTTCTTTGTGGCTACTTTTTGTGTTACATAAAAAAGGTATCATTTCACTTTTCTCAGCCTTGGAGCGAGACATATTTTTTTCTTGACTGAAGATCAAAATGATGGAGATAATCATGTTTATTTTTGCTTTGACAAAAAACTTTTTTTCTTCACATTTCATCTATCACACATCGCAAGTAGAAGCGGGGGGACAACGATGATATAACGATGTTGTTTGTTTGAGATAAAAGTGCATCCATGCAATTTAGAATGTCTTTTTTCTCCTCAGTCCTCCAATTACGAATGGAGACGTTCATCGTATCGCATTACAAACATCTACAATCTTCCTTATTTTTTGTCTCTCCTTCAGGGAAATTCGATCTCAGATGAGTGTGCTCTCCACGTCCGGCTCAGGACTTCCCATGATGACATTCGACATTCTCAATTTAGTGCGGACCAAGTCTGAGGGGAGTGGCGTGCCATCATCATCATCTTCCTCGTTGACGACACAACGAGAGTGGAAGAAAGTCGGGAGTGTGTCTCCAGAAAAGGCTCAAGTTCAACTGGGAACGATTCGGTGGCCTGGAGGAGGTATTTTCGGCCCAGGCGAGAGGCCCTCGAAAGCGTACAGAGTTGTGACTATTGTGAGTCCCCCATTTGTAATGGAGACGCAGGCCGAAGATAATCGCACTTGTGTCAAAGGGCTGCCCTGTCTCAAAGTTCGGACGAATAAAAAGGTAAAAAAATATTATTCGCATTTTAAAACTTCTACCTTTTTAAAAAATCGCAGAAAAAGTGATGGAATCGAACTTTAGTCTCTGATCGTTATAAAGATGAGTATTATAGCAGGAGCACACAAACTAGCCAAAAGTTAGAATCGAATCAAGTAAACTTACTTTTTTCTTGTGAAAGAAACGAAAATGAGAAAATTTCTCCTTTTCTGATAAAAAAGGATTCCGAGTTTTTCCTATACCTTTAAATCGAAAGGATAAAGTTTGTTTTCGCCTGACATTGACTTTTATTGGATATCCGTCACATTGAAGAAGCATCCCCGCACGATATGTACTATATAAGTATACACACATGCACATATCTCTCTACAAGTATCTATTCCGATCTGCCTTTCTCCAACAGGATGATTTAGCTCTAATATTTGCGGATTTCGAGAGGAGGAAAACCTCAGGGGAGTCGTACGCTCTAGCATGTTGTGATGGACTAGCGATGGACCTTCTTGCGGGGATCGCGAGGGAGCTCAAGTTTGAGATGGATCTATACCTTGTCGTCGACGGCTACTTTGGCTCCAGAAATGTAAGTAACAAAAACAAGTATTATATCCTTGAACTATTTATAGTAAATATATACTCAGCATCCACAGCTTTCTCAACACATATTTTTCGTCGCAAGTTTCTACTGTGTTCGGTCGGTGCATTACTAAAGAATGCAAAAGGAGCTACATCAAAAGGGGAAAATGCTCTTTTATAAATATTTTTTCCTTGCTTCGTCCATGTCCGTGTGCACAACCTCGAAAACAGGTTTTCCAAAACTGCATTCTAAATCCACTCGAGCTTGAGTGTGGTGGTTTGTGGATTGGATTGCGCCCGTAGTCCAGCTTCTATAAGTTATGTTGTGGTTGATGTGGAAAAGGAAATCATTCATCATCTCATTTGATATTATTCGAGAAAGGTATAAACGTTTCCTGTGGAACACTCGCTATGCTTTGAGCCGAATGTGAGGATATTGATTCGTGGTGGCTGGTTATGGTTACGGCGGCTCACTCACGCATCTGCCTCTGCATAACATCACGAATTATCATTTCCTTGAAAGAAAAAATCATACTTTTGGTATTCAGTTGATGGATGGCAGTTGTGGCAGCTGGGGAAATCTAATCTGGGTAAAAGGATGAAAGATATTTGTCCATTATTAATCTAAACTTGGAACTTGGAACCACCACCTAAACAACCATGAATCAAACTCAATTTTACTTGCTCTTACAACTTACAAACTTTTCAAAAAAAAACCTCCTCAGCTCAGTCTCTCTAAAACGTAAAACAGTAGTTGAACATGTTTTGCAACTTGCAACGCACATCTTGTCTACTTTCTCACGAAATAGCCCAAAATTCGAAATATTGCGCTCATATTTTTTAAGATAAAATATTATCCCAGTAAAACACGTTTGTTCCTCTGGGTCATCGACCCGCCAAATGAAGAATCACAATTCAGGAATCCAGGTCTGGCCTTTCCCTTTATTGGAGAAGAACGAAACTTGTTCTGCAATTTCTTCGCAAGTCTTCTGAATTATTTATTTACATTATCTACTTCCTTCCAAATTTTGCCAAATTTTTGGCAGGAGATGATCCCTACAAGATCACTTAAACGAGAAATCTTATAAACGTGTGGAGAAACGTCACTGATCCAAATTCAGAACCTCGAATCGTATTTTCTTCGGAAAACTATTTTTTCTCGTGCTCCCCGTTTTATTTTATTTACAACTTTCCATATTTGCTTACCTGCTCACTGGAAACATTCACAAAATCTAACCTTTTTTGCTATGAATTTCTTCAACTTTTCTTGAAAGAAAATTCCCGTAAACTTTGAAGTTTGCATTAACATACAAGTTTACTTTTTCATTTCCTCTCAATATTTTTGTTTGTTTTCCTTTTCTTCATCAATTTCCAAGCATTATAACATTTTCCATTTATTTTCCCCTGGCCTTTTTTAGTTTAAATTTTTGTGGAGAAAAATCAAGATTCCAGGAACGTGCTTTTGGCATCACCCGATTTTCTTTATAAAAAATAATATTTTGTATGATGATCGCGAACTTTAGGAAAGCACACGTTGAAGCTTACATAAAAAACATATTTCTTTTGTCAGTATATATCTCTGCTCTAAATTATCGCTGTCGCTTTCGGCATTCCCCCTTTTTAAAATGCATATATTCCTTGAGAAAACTTAGACATTTTTTTTTCTTAAATTCTTATCCAAGCCAATCCATCTTTTCCGTGGCATAAAAATATCCTCGTTTTTTGTGAGGTGGAGTGGAGGAGGGAAAGTTCCTTACAAATCAGCGACCTCAACCTCATTTACATTTCCCTTCTCAAACTGAAACCCTCTCTCTCTCGCGTCTGGAGAGAATATGTACATAAGACCTTGAAGCTTTTTCCCTTCCTTAATTTTTCCCTTTCTCTTTCTTTCTTTGAGGGGAAGGAGCTGTGGCGAGAGAGTTGGTTAGATGAAGGGAAAATTTCATAGTAAATTCAGACCACGTTTTACAATGCGTACAGAGTATCCCCTCTTTCTCCTCTTGCGCCTTTCACTCCAATTCACCTCTCTGCAATGGGAACATATGCACTTGCAGGCGTATCAGAGAGAAAGGAAAAAAGTCACAAATTTTCTCCAGAGAAGAAGACACAAGGCATACTTTTTTCTCGTAAGACATATTGCTATAATGATTTGGATGTGGAATGTGTGAGTGTACATTTACACTGTGCCCTGTGCCTGCATAAATATCCTATTTTATACTGACTACGGAGCGTGGAATGTACGTGCACAATGCACAATGCAGGTGTGTCCTTTTTGTGTAAATGTTCAGGAAACCTTGCATTCCTTAAGTTTTTTGAAAGACTAGAGTGTAGACGAAGGGCGAATAGTGAATAAAGTGGATATTGGTTCTTCAATATTGTTTAACACACGTACCTAATTTTCCCTTTCCCTCCCTCTTGTCAATTTTTTATTTCCTTTGGGACTTTCACTGTTTTCTCCACTTCCTCAATATAAGAAAGATAATGTATTGAAGCTTTAAGATCCTTTTGAGTAATATCAAGTTTTTTGTGGCCAAGTTAAAAGCAATTTTCTTTTGTCCTATACTCGCTGT
Organism: Heteromurus nitidus; assembly: GCA_034687055.1. Taxonomy (NCBI): domain Eukaryota; kingdom Metazoa; phylum Arthropoda; class Collembola; order Entomobryomorpha; family Entomobryidae; genus Heteromurus; species Heteromurus nitidus. The sequence continues at coordinate 66,592 of JAQFZW010000284.1, forward strand.
ATTAACACGGTCTGTTATGGTCTCTATAGTTTGGGGACTCATTCATAAATTTTGCCAAACTTTTATGGAGAAAGCATTGCTTCAAGGACAATCACACCACAATACTTTTATTTCGTGGGTGTGGGCGTGAGCTTCGGCTAGTTTTGCATGTCGTCATTTATGGACATTTCCACTCTTTTGTGTAGAGCGGTAATATATCATGGAAATCTGATGTTCCTGATTTGCATAAATGCATAAAATGCATGAAAAATGTGAATCTGATGTTTGGAATTGGTGAGGGAGGAGATGCGAGTCTCTCTCTGTCCCACAACGCCAATATTTCATTTATCTAAAAATAAGAGGAGCACGCGAGTGGTGTGCTTGAGAAGTTTGTGCTGATTAGTAAACAGAAAGTGTTCATTCCCTCTGTCATCTTCAGTTGTAGTTGCTGACTTACAAAATAAACTTTTGCTCTCTCCCAATCCTTGCGAGGATGACTTCACTCTAAATAATTTAAATTGCTTTTAGCTTCAAAAGTTAACCAAGTTATGCTTTTCCATTTCCGTTCAACGAGACCATTTCGATATGGAAGAAATTTTCTTAATTATAACATTTTACATGTTCTTAGGCACACATGTTTATTTACAGCGCATGCTGATTGTTTTATGCTTGATAACACCTCCAGCTTAACCCCGGACTCGGGCCAAATTTATTTCGACATTAATTCCAATTTAATGCAAAATGAAATATAATATTATTTTCCAAAAAAAATTTTCCAACTTCGCACCTAAAAACAACCTTTTAATACGGCTCATTAAGCTCAACCTAAGAAAATAATTTCATTTTTTTCTCTCCACAAAAAAGCTATATTCTCTGTCTAACATCCATCTTCATCACGCTTCAAATCAATAAAACCCACCAAACTTTTTTCTCTCTTCAGAAAGACAGGCTTGTTCCTTATTGCAAAAATATCTTCTTTTGTTCATTTTTATTTCACACGAATGTGCCACCACCAATCTTTGGCCTCAGCACCATCACCATAATATTCTTATTAGTATTCCATAACTTTCTTTTTACATTTTTTATCCTCGAAGGATTACTGGAGCTGGAGGAGGAGGAACAAGAATATCACACTGCGGTAGCGGTAGTAGTTGCGGTATAGCGCTCACCACATATACACACACGCGCTTTTACTGCGATCACAGCAAAAAAATATCATTTCGCAGAAGCCTTAACGAATTTGGAAAGCACATCTCGTCTCGTATACTTTATTATTCCCTCATTACCATCAAATATATACCACAACATCATCATATTCTCATCCTTCCTCTCCCCATCTCTTCCTCCTTTCTCCAGAAAGCAGAGCCATCATCTTGCCGGGATAAAACCACACTTTTTGCTTCGCTCTACTCCCATCTCCCTCTTCATTTTCTCTATCATCATCATCATTATCATCAAACTCTTCATGTTTCATTCTATTGAAAACTCATCGTAAGAAAAATTGTCAGACATAATCATCATCGCATGCAGAGCGGCGAGAGGAGAGAAGAAAAACTGAGAGAGGGAGAAGGGAAGTCAACAAAAGGCGTGAAAAATACTGATAGATATTCTATACAGCGAGAGAGAGAGAGAGAGAGAGAGAGAGAGAGAGAGAAAGCCGTTTGCATTCCTCCGAACGAAAATCTTTTCAGTGAATTCCAGCAGCTCTCGAGCTGAAATGACGCCACATCATGACACATATAGATCGCCTATAAAAAGGTAGATTCGTGGCTTCATTCATCAGCATCATCCACATTTTCATCAATATTTCACTTTCACTTTCCCCTCATTCCACATTTTCATTCTGCATTGGAAATGCAGGCGATATATTCACCCTTCGAATTGTTGAGGCGAAAGAGAGAGAGAGAGATGCTCAGCTGCAAGTTTGCTCAGCTCCTTTCCTTTTAAATATGAAACTGGATTCGCAGACGACGAGCAAGGCGCTATTATTTTACAGAAATTTCTTTATGACGAACCAATGTTTGTCTGTCTGTGATCACCTTATTGGAACTCAACTTTCATATATGCAAATTGTTTTCCATTTCACAATTTTTTTAGGAAATTGCGGAAGAGCAGAGTTTATATCAATCTACTTTTTCAGCGCTACTTTCACCTATCTCAAAACGTATTTAGTCTTATCATTCAAGATACACAAATGATGTGTGTGCATATGTGCTGGGAGCAAAGTGTACTCACACAAAAGACTGAAATGGCTCCTTCCACTCTTTCTCAGGGAATGGATGGATGAAACGAGAGGAAAACATAGCCTCGAGGTATCTCTCAAACCATTGATATCGACAGAGAGAGTATCCATATCCGCGCTTAATACTTTTCGGCTTTTTCTTCTTTCTGAAGATAATAAATTGCGAGGATCTGAGCGGAATTTTATGCTCCACTTTGGAGAAAAGTATCACTATGTTTTGGGTAGGAATATGGAAGGTGGGTGATACGAGCTCTCTCTCTCTCTCTCTCTCTGCAGAAGGCTGAAGGCTGTGGTGTTTTTTACTTGGTTGATAGTCTTTTTGAGTTTGAGGGAAAAATTTAGGATAATACGATGTTGACGAGAATGATGAGACTCGACTCGAAATTTATGCTCTTTTCTGGTGAACACTGGAACAGGATATATTGTTTATGGGCGAGGAGGAAGAAAGAGGAAAATGAAACTGCTTTGTGATAAGTGATACCAATATAATGATAATATATGGTGGCGTGTGCGACATATTATTATTATCTTCCTCCAGACATGTATAGTACACTCTCATCCTCCACCGAGAATACCTTGTGTGTGTCTGCATTGTGCATACGTATACAAGCTGGCTGCCATGTTATTTTCTCTCTTGAGTTTTTGGTTTCGAAGAGAGAAGTGAAATCCTGTTGAGTTGTGGTCTCGTCTCGAGGATCACGATGATGATAATGATTATGATGATGAGATGAGGATGGCGATCGCCTTTCTCCTCTTTCTCTGAATACAAGAAGAGAGTTTTGGGGGAAAGCATTTTCGTGAGAAATGTGATACCGGTTTTTGAGGGAGAGAGATGCCTAAACTGTGTTTAAGTGTATCCAAGGATCATGGAAAATGGAGAATATGTGAAGGGAGGATAAGAGTGGGAAAAGTGGAGAGTATAAAGCATGCATGTGTGCTTGTGAAAGGGAGCAACTGTAATGGAAGGGAAATGCGTGGGAAAATGAGTGAAAATGGGAGAGAGAGAAGGAAAAAAAGAGGTTGGATGAAGTTGAGTACAAGTACGGTTCACTTGTTCCACCTTCTTCATCTCCCCTTTTCCTAATCCCTTTCTTTTGGTTTTCTCCGGGAAACCTCTGGAAGAGAGGAAGATCTCTCCAACTATTTCCACTTGTCATCCTCATTTCGTTAATCGCATTCTCTTATGGAAAAGGGGGGAACGAGAATGACATAATTCTTTTGGATGTTTAAGCTGCCGTAAGGATGTGTGCGACAGCAAAACTTGAAAATTAAGACAACTCTCTCCCGCCTTACGCTTTTGTAATGAGCGAAAAGGGGAAAAGATGTTCAGAAAAAAGTTAATAAAATGTGTGCTGGAAAAGTTATTAGGATTTTTGCCACCAGCACACATTATGCGCTGGCCTCTTCTTCCTCTCATTGTATTCGTTATTTCCGATTGACCTCACACTCTTCTACACTGCCATCATCATCCACACCCAAATTAGATATCCCTCTGCTGACGACTGCACTATTTTCTCCCGGGTGAAAGCAGAGTCAAGGGTTTCTCGTGTAGTGTGTGCGGTATGCGCGGTTCTTGGTTTCTCTTCAACTTTCACTTTCCCTCAACTCCAAAGAGATTGATGAGAAGTGTGCACTGAGGCTTGATGCTTCAGGAAAAACCTTGTATCCTTTTAAAAGAAGGACACAAAAACTCTGAGGGATGGCATAATGTTTTCACAGAGTAAAAAAAGCAACTCTTTGGACTTGGTCCCATATTCACCCAAAAGAATCTAGTGGTCTAGTGGTGCTCCTCCTGCCTTTGCTCTTTCTTCCAATGTCTCGTTCACTTTTTTCTCTCAAAAAAATTTCCCTTTTATTTCCTTTCCCATTCATTCATCAGAGATATGAAGAAATGATTTGGCAACATTTCTCTCTATAAAAAAATATTCTCCTATTCTTGTACTTATTTCTGTAGTTCGTAGCACGTGTGCGTATATTTCATTTCCATTTTCTCCAGTTTTCCACTTTCTCTTATCAAAAGACTGCAAAGTGCATTTACACACGCGCTTTTATCACTTGTCTTCAACTTTCAGAGTAAACACTTAATCATATTTTCCCCTTCGCTCGAACATGTAGTCTGGCTGGATGCTGGATGGAAGTGAAATTCCCCGAGTGTACAGTTCGCAATTTTCGTGCGTGGCAAATCATTATCTCTTATTTTTGATACATCATCCATGAAATATTGTGCTGGGCTGGAGATTAGAAATCGGCGAAGGGAAAACGCTTTCCCAAACCAAAAGGAATAAGCAAGCGGCATGAAGCATAAAGAAATAGTCTAAGTATACGAATGGTCATTAAGAATGCTGGAGGAAGCTTACTTCGTCTTTTTTCTCCAAAAGTAATACATTCTCTCTCATCTTGTCTCTGCATAATATCTTCATTAGGGAAAAATACTCTGGATTCCTATTTTTAGAAATGGTGCTTTGCGCGGAAAGCTAATTTCGCCGCTCATTTTTATCACCCTGCATTCTGCATCTTACCGGATCATATCTTGCTCAATCAGAGTGCTCGCTCTAATCCGTGAAAACATCGACATGGAAAAATTGATGCCTAAAAGTGTGGACTGCCAAAGTGCCAACTTGTAATACAAAGATAACATGCGAAAGAGAAAGCACAAGATTTCTTCACTATTATTATTGTTTCCTTTCAATATTCTCGAGAGAAAAAATCTGGAAATGCTCCAGAGTATTTTTTGTTTGAGTGTATGTGTTCATGTGATTGAATTGAATATTCTTTCTCTTTTTTTTTCAGGCGGACGGTCAATGGAATGGGATAATGAACGCGTTGATCTCCGGCTCGGCTCATATGAGCTTTGCCCCGTTCTCCGTGACCTCAATTCGAGCAACAGCCGTTGACTTCTCCACACCATTCTTTTTCTCGGGTGTGGGCTTGCTGGGAGTATCAAAACACCGAGACGTGCCTCTTCTTGCCTTTCTTGCTCCATTTTCCCCTCAGCTTTGGGTTGCCATTTTTCTCACGTACGTTATTACTTACTTTTATCAAGCCTTTTCCCTTTCTTAAAAAATCGCTCCACATTTTCAGGAAGGAAAAAAACTAGAATAATATTCACATTCATTTCGCACAACTCTAGTAAAAAACAGCAATCAAATAAGAATATGAGGATCAAACATGATTATGATTTTATCGCGTAAATTTAAGAAAAATATATGGAAAAAGGAGGAAATGGGATTTTCCTCACATTATTACAATCCCATATTATTATCTTTTGGATATGCGCACATGTGCACATCCCCCGAAAAAATGTCGATTTATTTCAATTGTTGCCTTCTTCCTGTCACTTAAAAGCTTTGTGGAAAATTCCATATTATTTGTCTGACTAAACTGAAAGGGGAAATTTGTTGATATTTTTCTCACACTCTTTTTAATATTTCCAGATTGAACCTGACAGCTCTTGTGGTTGCGTTATACGAATGGTTCAGTCCATTTGGGCTGAATCCTTGGGGTCGACAACGCACCAAGAACTTCTCCATTTCATCCGCTCTTTGGGTCGTTTGGGGCCGCTTGTTTTCCCATCTCGTTGCCTTCAAGGTTCTCAAAACAAACAAAAATTGTCACTTTATTCTCATCTCAAAAAATACTTACTTCACTTTTCATTTCTTTGGAGAAATAAAAAGAGAATATATATTACGGGAATGATGTTGAGAGAGAGAGAAGGAAGAAAAAGTGGGATTACGAGAGAGAAAAGTATTTGAGAAAACGAGTCTCGTTCCAGAACGTTCCTTTCACCAAATGTCTCATGAGGGAAAGTGCTAATACGTTAACAGGAACAATATGAAATGAAGGAAGTAATAATAACAAATCATGCGTACAAAACTCTACTTTTCACCACTCTCCACACCGCTTTCAACACTTGCAATATTTGAGTTAGGGGAGAAACGGAAAAGAAATCTGGAGAAAGCTTGTTTTCTCACGCTCTTTCCTCTCTCTCTCTCTCTCTCTCTCTCTCTTTCCCTTCATACGCGTGTGTCTACTCTTTGTCTTTTTTTAAAAATACAACATTTTTTACGTTTTTGAGTTTTTAACAAGGATTTTTTTTCTATGTTTCTCACAGGCTCCGAAATCCTGGCCGAATAAATTTCTCATAAATGTCTGGGGCGGATTCTCCGTGATATTTGTGGCCTCTTACACAGCAAACATTGCTGCCCTGTTTGCGGGTGCATTTTTCGAGAGAGTCGTTGACGTCAATGATCGGAGTGTAAGTGGAAACATTAACTCCTCTCTTTCCATTGTTCGCTATCCCCCTTTCCTAAGTTTTTAGAAAAAAGGAGAGAAAAGTAATAATGTGCGGTTTTTCCTCTTAAAAATTTTATTTCACCAAAACAAGGAGGGGAGAATAAATGGGTAAATGGTTGTACAAAAGTGGTGTATATTTATGTTTTTCCAAGTGCCTCTGGCCAGACACTCTTTCTTTCCTTTTTTACAGGAAATATATTTTCGACTAATCTTTTGGTGAAAAAAGTGTACAAGATGCAGTTCTCCCTGTTGAAGTGAAAGAAAAATATGAGGGACCATCCGGAAATTATGTTATTAACATTTTGCCATTTTTTGGGTTTTGTTTTTATAGAAAAAGCGAAATGCGTTTTTTATGATTGAACCCAGAGAATGGATATATATTTTTTGATGTGGATATACAATATGACGAATTTTTTTTTGCTTTCTCTTTCTCTCTGCGTTGCAGTTGCTGTCACAAAGAGTAGCAGCTGTGAAGCATTCCGCCACGGATTTTTACATCAAGCGTGAGAATCCGGTGCTTTGGGAGCATATCCAGAGGTTCCCTGTCCATACCTTTCAGGAGGGGGCAAATATGCTTCAGTAAGTGGAAAAATACATATTGCCAAAGCTTTTCTTATATTCCCTTCCAGAGTTCCAGAATGAAAAAAAAATCATTTTTGGTTCGAAGAGCAACACACATACACACACCTCCAAATATCTCCCAGGATTTATTCCGAACTGGTGCATTCCACCATGTGTGTGCATCGAAAATATTTCTTTTGTTGGGTGGAGAAAGGAAGAGAGAGAGAGAGAGAAAATCCATTTTCTTCCATCAACCCATGTTAGCATACTTTCTTTTTTCCACGGATATTTTTTTACATATGAAAAAGGGCCAATGAGAAAAATAAAATATCCTGGTTGCGTTAAACATAATATTATTGTTGCTTCACATATTTCTCTTCCTCTTTTCTGGAATGATGGAGAAAAAGAGCAAAGCTTCGGAATGGAGTACAACAGCGGAATGTTGTATTCTGTGAGCATTACTTCATTGAATCAGAATGATGTCAACTTTCATTTTCTCGTTGGAGAGAAGAAGAGAAAAATACTTTCATTTCGATTCCAGCTTCTTCCAACAACCATTTCCCATGTATCCCAGTGTGAAGACCTATATTCTCGAGGATACTCAAAAGCTCAAGAAAATTCCATACATTTTCCAGAGAAAAAAAGTTTATGGCTTCCGTTTTCCTCCTTTACCAGTCTCGTTCCGTTGCTCGGATCTCGTAATATACGTTTGCTGGAGGAAAACTTTCCTTATTTCTCCTTCTTCTGTCCTATTCCGTTTTCCTCCAAAAAAAAGAGACTTTTCCTCGAGAAAGGGGAAAGTCTTGGTTGTTCGTTTTTAGCTCCCTTTGGACAACCGGCACGTACTGAGCTGAAGGAAAGGCAAAATGCAAAGGAAAACATGCTCTGAAATATAACTCCAATAGTAAAAAAAAGTGTACAACTGGGCGTGCTAGACTTTTCTTAGAAATTGATACCCACACAAACATGCACCATCCCAAGAAAAAAACCGAAAGGTAGACGTGGATATCGAGGAGGATGAACTTTGGCCCTTGTGAACTTCTCTCTGGAAAATGAATGACTTGCATGCATGCATTGTCGTCGTTTCGAGTCTGTGCTACACGTGAGAAATGCAAAAAAATTGGATAGTTGAGAGATGTTGAGGAGAAGGAAAGAGGGAGAGAGGCTGACTGAGAAAGTTTTTATAAAGTTGCAAAAGAAAAGTTGGATACGTTTCCACCGGCTTCTCTCTCCATTGTCCGTCGTCGTGCAACTCTGACTTTCTTGTGTGTGATTCTGATGCAATCGTCGTGACTAATGCGATAGCTCACTGGAGCTTGCAGCGAGATTTTTAAACGTGCTCGAGGTGCAGGAGCAAAAAAAACTTGAAATGAATTCTAAAATATTCCGCTTCTTTTAACTTGTCCGTCGTGAGGGTTGAGGGTAAAACAGTGGAAACTTCTATTTTTGGAGTGAAGGGCAAAACGTGAAGGTACATATGTACATAGCATTTAAGTTATCCTACAAAAAAATTGCCGTATGCTTTACCATTTTTATGATTTGATTATATGATATTGTCCGTTGACAAAAGCCAGCAAAGGAGATTGCGTAGTGGCATTTTTATTTTGCAGATATAATGCGGATGCGATATAATGTGTACAACAGATGCATCCAGATTCTGTCTAGTACTCCCTTTCTCCATTTATTCAACAGAGATTCTACGGGGAAATGACAGTTTTGTTCAGCTTTTGGCAGATGAAATGTACGAGACGTGTTCTAATGCACTATCATGTACGCAGATTTTTTCGAAAGACAGAAAAAATTAATGGCAATGTATTCAATTGACATTGTTACAAATCTGTATACTAATTTTGCCATCGCAAAATATATTAGCTGTGTACGGATTCTATTGGGGAAGTTCGGAAGGTGGAATGGGAAATAAGGTTCCCTACTTTCGTGAAAA
>JAQFZW010000285.1:0-75565 GCA_034687055.1 Heteromurus nitidus
TGTCAAATTCGGTTGCATTGACATCTTTGTCACCAAAAAAATGCATTTTTTGTGTACCATAATGCTAATTAAATGAGACAAATATTTCGTGTAGACCAAAAATGCAAAATCATGCACACAAACATGTCCAAAAAAACACACAAAATAATATCGCTCTTAAATTAAAGCGATTCCTTTCCTGCGTCAAGAAAATCGCTAATAAATGGGAATAAGAATATGGCCCACACTAACGGAAAACGGACTCGTTTTGTTTACATGGACGGACGAGGACGACATGGCATTACAATTGTCAATGCACTAATTCCTGACGCTCAATGTTCCAAGAAGTTAGCAGAAGAATAAGCTGAGAGCCGAAGTGAATTTTTATTTGTCAACAAATGTGTTAATATATAGACAGATAACCCGGTTTCTTGTAGAGAAGTGATGTTCATACTATAAATTGAAGTTGAAAGAAGTTAGGAAGTGGAAATAGTGGGTACTAAATAGCAGTTACAGCAATAAATTCCTAAATTCCCGATTGTCTTTGAAAAATACCAGCACTAAAACGTCTATAACCCATAATTTCGTCCACGTTTTGAAACACCAAAGGCATGCGTATTAAATATGCACGAGAACCAAATCGTAGATCACACAAGACTATTTGCTTTGAGATCATAACTAACCCTTCCTTCGTACCAAAAAAGGGCTGTAACGTTTAAGATTTTTATTTGTAAAGTGAGATAAATGATGCAATTTGAAATAATGCAAGGTTTGCTTTTGCTAAAGATGTGTCTATACAAAACTTGACAAAAATGACATTTCCTTCATTAGCTTGTGGCTTATAATGCGCGCGCACACGCGTATATCACTTGCAAGAGTACATTGAATCGGGAAATGACAGTCAGCCGCAGTCTTCGAAACTCTCTAACAAAAACTATCCATACGACATAATGATATAGAGTTGATAAATGGCAGCTATTTAAAAACTGTTCACAACTCATCTATTCCTGAATATTTGAAAAGGACTTGGTTGAATGGACTCTTAGCAAAACCACACTTCCCCTATGACAGACCACGTGAATCTCATTAATCCTTTTCATTTTCTCCATACAAAAAACCTTAATAATTATCAGTTCTAGGTTCTAGTAAAAACCTTCCAAAAACGGTCATTTTCGCACATACATATTCACAAAAAATTATGGCGTACGCACATGCGATCCCATCTTTTCTTAAGAACAGTAAAGACAACCTTTCACACTCAGAGTGAGTGAGGGTGCGTGTGTTTGTGTCTATAACCATTATTAAATTGACACATTATTATCATTTACGAGGTTGAGCAATTAGGGAGAATCCAAGGTTTTACTACCGAACCTACAAAAGTTTATTTTATTGATGAAGGCAACTGGGAGAAATATAAAAACGAAGAGAACGTGTTACTAATAAATAAATTGCAACAGAAGCCCTCATAATCTACGTCAAATCCATTCACGCTATATTTCTTGTGGTTTTCGCTGCCGACTGATGATGATGATGAAGTTGGAGAAAAAAAGGAATATGCGGCATTATGTATCCCTTTTCATCTCTGAGTTTTAGTTTTGTAATAGGAATATTACATGAAACGAATCAACTTGACAGGGCAAAGCGTAACGAAAACAGTTTATGAATGGTTAGCGGTCTCTCTCTCTCTTTCTATCTCTTTCTTGCCAGCTAGCGTTAACTTTATGCTGCAATTCCTTCAAAAAAAATCCTTCCACTTCGACAACCCTCTTGTTTCCCATTTCTTTGAAAAAAAATCTTCCCTAAAGTGTATGACACTATGGAGTAAAGTCATGTATTTTCTGTTTGCATGACTCAAGCAGATTTTTGTAGGTTTTCTAGCTGTGCTCAATCAACAAATTACGTTTCGAAAAGGAGGCATATATGTATAGCGTGAGCCATGACACGATTTTTATGGAAAAATGACAACAAAAATATGAATGACTGCAAGTTAACTAGGTCCGATGGGGATGCGGATATGCTACGTTTTTTTGCTATGTCGCCTGTTGATTTCCATTTCTGTAAACAAAATTAAATTGTAACATAAAATGCTTGTTGCACTTCAAGCTTATCGAAGGATTATAGTGAGGCAACCCGTCATCAATTCATTCAACATTTCGTCGAGTCACAAATTTTACCTCAAAAATCAATGTTCAATGTTGCAGCTAATAATTCTTTTAGGCGACCAGAGACAACGGCTATTCCAAGAAATTTTGCGAACCTCAAGACCAGAAAGTTTCAGCAACCAAGAATCATGGTGACATGTCACACGTCACAGTAGTATTTTATGCAGATGCAACATGTACGCATTACTATGTACGCTTATATGTGGTATCTTTAGTCATACATATCCGTGTGCATTGAGTTCGAGAAAATGGGGTTTGAAGGGAAATTATACGTTTTCCCCTCAAAAAATAAACTTGCATGATATTAATTTAATGTCTCGTATACACGTGTGCGGTTGCGGATACGTGAATTGCAGTGAAGCACATTTTTGCGCTTTAATTCTTAACTGGGTCAGTGGTTGGAGGATTTAATCGAACAAAAATCTGTGCTTCTAGATATTCTAGAATTTGGTTTTAATATCAATTCAAGACGCTTTTTCTATAACTCGAAGCCGTTTGATAAACGTCGGGGAAAAATTAAGGTATTATGGTACCGTAGGTGTTTTTGGCATAATTCACAGCAATAAGTGCGACGAAATAATTAAAATTCTGCAAATCGCAATCATCGACCAATTATTGTATAACTCTCAAATGGCATCAAGTGTCAGAGTCACTGTATGCAGAAAAGAGTCAAGAACCTCTCCCACATTTTTTGGTTTCTATCTGATTATACCGAGAGCTATTATCAAATTAAATTTTACCATATTTTGCTCGATAATATGACAGAAGGGGAAATTTTCTTGCAACTTTATTATTAACTCCTCCAACTGCCTACTTATGACTTAAATGTGGAAATTATAGGAAGAGGCGATGAAAGGTGAAAGTTTTGCATCAAAAATATAATATCCGTTATTGTCATGAATTTTGCATCTCTAACTTCTTGTTTGCAAAAAGACACAACATACCTGTTTCTTAAGTATATGATACATGAACCAATGGCAGAGAAACAGCTCTTGAGACGGATTATAGGAAATATGATGACAATATTGGGATGAGCTTAGTAGCGATTTCATACAGTCATCAAATCATAACGTGTGAAACATAGAATTATCTCAAAAATAATTTACACTTGCGTCCTTCATTTATTAACGATTTAGGAAAAATTTACATCGTTTTTATTTGCATATGAGCCTGAACAAAATCTTTCCTATGTAAAATCTTACAAGAATGTGGCTAAACAAACATGTGAAAAATTGCTTATTCGAGATGTTTGAATACTAAGGACGACATTATTTGATGATTAAAAATCAGTCCTGGATTAACATGAATACAGGTTCATTGATGGTGATGGTGCAAACTTAATGTTTGATGATGAAGATCACACGTTCAAATTGCAATTATTCAGCAGCGTTGAATACCTAACATACTTCATGTTAGCAATGTAAGTAATCTCATTTCATATCACCTGTCGCATTCATTTTAAACATACGCCTACAACTCACATCGTCGTCAATATTTTCATCCAAAATATTGGGAATAATGGGAATTGCTAACAATACAGCAATCTTGAGGAAGTACAAGGAAGAGTTTTGATCAAGTGCGTGTATCGTATGTAGAATGCATAGCATTTTCTCAGACTAGAATAATAGCTCTACTCTTCCCCCTAAAAATGTATTACTTGTGCACATTTTTTACAAGAAGAAACGACAAAACCACAAACCGAAAGTAATAACTAGACTACCTATGCAAGTATAAGGCAAGACACTAATTTTTGTCAGTTTAGCCATGTCACATCCAACTTCCCGTTAAACTCCATTAAATAATGAGGAGGACACACATATATATTTTCGATGGAAAATCATGTCAACGAGCCAGCCCAAAACATGCTTTTTACACTTAACTAGCCAGCAAAATAACAAGCTTGCGAATTACTATAATTCTTCACGTGACAACGATTTTTTCAAAGAAATACGTATGACGCACTATATACGCACACTGCATATAATCGTCTATAACGAATCGTGTGTCTCTTTTGTGAGCAATATCATTGATCTCCTATACGTATTACATCTGACTCACAAGAATGCATACACACACGTGGGCTATAAGGATACAAATATGAGTTATAAAAAAGGCTACTACTATTGTGGCTAATAATAATGCATTCCTCCTCATTTATTTTGCATTATTCGTTGTAAAGTGTGTCGCGAAGTTGCATTGCGCGTTGATTAGCATGAATGGAAAAATGAAGTTAGATGGTAGCCTAATGATAAAAACGGAGACACACTGCGCGTTAGTATATATATTGCAATGCTCTAATATCAACTTCACTCAAAAGCCTCCTCCTCCCCATAAGAACTTTTATAATATGCTTGCGACTCCAAAGATAGATCTAGTATTCATAAACACACGCTAAGAATTTTTATTCATTTGCAAAACTGAACATTAGCTATTGCCGCATGCACTTTTTTACATTTAGCTGAGCAGTTGCAGTTCCTGGTTTATATTTTTCCACTGTAAAAAGCTGTGATTATGAACAGCGTAGTAAACATGTTTGTGTTTGTGAGTTAATGCTTAGGCATATACCATATTCCATATACACATTTAACCACTTAAAACAAACATGTGTAGTAAGACAACAACAACATATCTTTACCTAGATTGTATATTGTATATATTCATTTTCTTGCAAAAAAAATTATATGAGTTGCAAGAAAAATGCATCCATCCCTAATGCATATTATGCATAATATTATGCTTATCGTCATATGTGTTACATCATCCCAGACAAGCTTCTCTTTAATACAGGAATTGCCTGAGTGAGAAAATATGATGATTATATCTTTTGTATCATAAAATGCAATGATTTACCATGCATCCTTTTGTCAGCTTTCATTCTTCTTCTGAAGAAGAAAAATAGTTTTGGTATATTCCTTCCTTTTCTTGCAAAATCTTTTTTTATCCAGGCTAATTAGCCCTATTTTTGGGAGAGACGCTAGTTCATAAAAAAGGATTTTCCCTTTCTATTCGCTCATTCAGCTGTGTGGTTGTGTCCCATTCACATAAAAAGTATCGACTTCTTTTGTACAGTGTCTTTCAATTTTTCAATTCGCATTCAACCAAGCCGACCAAAAATCTCACGAGCTTTCATGTCCTCCTCCTCCCACTTTTAATACATCCCAATCCAATTGAATGAATATATGAGCGGAATAAATATTTCGTTAACGATTTCCTTCACTTCACCATAAAGCCCATTTTCTTGTTCGAACCTTACTTCAATGAGTATCTATGTTATATACGTGGTATGTGCAATATAACCTCATGTGCAATTTTTGATTCTGTATTTGCATATATGCCTACTACTTTGCAAATGTGCAAACTACACGAATGTGTGTGCGTGAGTTTACCCATTTTTCCTTTTGGGAAAACTCTTTGATTGTAAATACTTTGCAACCGAACTCTTCAAGAAAAATAGACTCATCTTCCTATTCATAATTTAAGATTCCTTTCTTTTCTCCGCAGGTTCCTTTGAATTCGAAATATAAGTTGGGTCTGCAATTTATATAAAAGAATCTCATGAGTCATTTGAAATGAATGAATGAGTTTTAAAAAATTGCAGGCGTATATGATTTCTTATCTTGAGCTTGTACAGTATACCTACCTACTTTTCTGTGTACGCACGGGGAGGCACCCATGTTCTCGTTGATTGTGAATTGCATTCGCATTTTAGGAATTAAGAGGAAGTGGAAGAAACGAGACTGCGACTCCACTGGTGTTTAATTACATGAAACAAATAGTTTACCTATTTTTGGTAAACGTTTGTAATATAATGCACCCAATTTAAGATGTTTTGCACTGCGTTAAATATCAGAGTAGGACAAATGTGTTAAACATCTCTAACCTCACCCACTATACCACTACCACCACCACCTCAGCAAACGTCATAGGTCATAGCTTTTTGCAATAATCAAATACACCAAATGGGAAGGAACCTCAAAATACTTGCAAGAAGTCTGCAACTTCTTGTCATTTGAAATGGCTTTATAGTATATACGCTTTAAAGTTAATAGGTTTTAATTGGGTGGAAAAGAAGTTCGCAACATGAGATTGATGATGGCTGATGTTGATGGGATGTGTTGGTATTGTGCAAGAAGGCTACTCAATCGGTGGAAATTGTCAGGTGCAAACGGTAACAAAAGTTGCAAAAAGGTTCGCAATGAACACGGTAAACAAGCAGGCAATAATATCTTCGGACACGCAAAAGCAGCAGCAAAGACAAATTGTCTGGGTAAGGTTTAAATTTTCTGTGCAAAAAAATACACTTGTGCGTCAACTTACTATGTACATATTATCCACGTAAAACGTGATAAATGTAGTGCAACGGTGCAACTAAGAACTGCATCTCGCAATCTTGCGGTCTCATCGACAAAGATTCTTTTTCCGTTCCTTGAGTGCGACATGGTTGCAAAAATAGGGGTGCTCGTTCGTGGTTCGAAGAAAAAATGGAGTTCACTCGAGCTCACTTTCAAACTATTTATGACTTTTTGTCAAAGTATGAAAGTGAATGTAGCCTTCCCATAATATACAGTTTTTTGCCTGAACATTTTATTAAAGTTTTACCCCAAAAAAGTATATTAGCGCAATACCAACATGGCAAACCTAACTCATTACTTGACTATAAAAAAGTGAGTATAACTACAAAATTGTAAGTTTGCAAGGGAGAACATTCATATATGCCCATGGGTATGAAATAGGATATATATCAGCCAGTTTTGAGCAACCCTAACTAAATGTAAAAGCAGCTGAGAGAGAGGAACAAGTAGAGCAGAAGGCATTTAATGGCCAGACTTACCTAATTGTATCGTAATTATCCATGGTTGGCCCTCTCAAAATTCGTGTGCAAAAAAGTACACCACTCTGTTCCTAATCAGTTTCATTTAGAATGCATTCTGTGATCGCTGGTATTGCACCGTTAGTCATCATGATCTCGAGCCAGAATTTATGCTAGCTTCTTTCCCGTTGTGATCTTTTTATGACTGCTATCATCATCCTTCCACCACAAGTGCAAAGTTGAAGCTCTCTGGTGATATGCGAAATGTGCAATACTGCAATCATCTTGTTGTAGTCAACTTCTATGCATTTTTTATAATAAGCGATCATTTTTTTGTTAGGAAACTTTATGGTTTGGTCCGTTTGGATAGGACGAGGTAAAAATATTCTTGATCATCAACGTCAATCATTTTCGTAGTGGTCATAAGAATTAAGAGAGATTAACATTATGGTCGAGAGCGAGTGACCAGACCAGACCACTGCAAAAAAAGGCGAAAGCCTCTATAATTAATGAAATTTTCGGCTTCCTTTGCTGCAGAAAACATCTGTTCAAGCAAATTGTGCTTTAAATGGTATTAATGAATTGTGGACAAGCATATTTGCCAAGATTTTTTTCTTCTATTCTGCGTTGTGTTGCCCTTGCTTGCTTTATAGTAAACTATTTGCAAATCTTTTTTATTATTATTAAATTGAATGCATTCTTACTCTTTTACCTGCTTGCTTTTGCATACAAGATGAAGGCCATTGGCCACATTAAATGCAGCTTAATTCCCTCTAATTAATTTTTATATATGAGAATTAATTAACGAATTCTTTTTTCATAATTTTTTTTGTGCAGGATCATCTACAAGAAGTGTTGGACAAATGGGAGCAAATAGATGACGAAATTTGGGCGAAGGTGATTGTATTTGAGAGGAACCGTCGTGTGGCGAAGGCATATGCAAGAGCTCCCGTGCTCACAGTGAATGGGTCAGATGAAGGCTTTGACGGATTTCGGATAGGGTTGAATGGGTTCGACAACCCAATGCGTGACAGTAAAACAGAGGACATCCTTCGTCATATAGGACATGGTATTAAGATCAAAATGGACGATGCTGGGAATATCCTCATCAAGAGAGTGTCCAAGAATCCCGTCTACGTGAAGGCTTGCGCTGAAGAGAATGCCATTTCGAATGATGTCTCCAAGTTGTCAAATGGCGCTCTTGAAATGGATAAACCACTCAAGGTCAGTAACTCGTAAATTGTGTTGTTAAATACTCATTAGCGGATTAATAATTGTCAATGGCATACGTGCATCTCTTGGGGAGCTTTTTAAGTGTAGCAGATTTGAATGTGGGTCAGAATGAGACAAGGATTTTGTCATAATTAGCATAATATATTTTCGTGGTCGAACCGAAATAATAAAATGCTGAGCTTGCATGCATACAAATGCAGAGACAAAGCCTACATTATAATTTGCAATTACGACAATGCATTTAATTTCTTTCAGAAAAAAGAAAAGAAATGTTATTCCCAAAAAGGAAGTATCCCGCTGATTTTAGAGCTTTCAAAAAAGAGGGCGTAAATATTCACCACGTTTTGTTTGTCATTGTCGTGTGACAAATCCTCAAATTCAAAAATTACTTTGGAAGTTAAAAATATATTATTACAATTCTTCATTTTAATTGTGTCATGTGTGATATTGACATGGCTGGTTGATGACATTGCCTAAAAGGGGGAGTACATATCATTATGTGCTCCTGCATGTTTTTGCATTGCTGAAAACAAAATATAGCATAAGATAAGGATTCTGGAATAATATAGAATGCTGATAGCTAGAATTAAACGCCGAATATTTTTCGGATCATTTTAGCGAGGTGACAATCCATTCTAGATATGCACATACCGTGTTTGTAGTAAAAATTGAGATAAGCAAGGGCAAGAGGTTTTCTGGGGGTGTGGAACTGCTTGTGGTTTGTTGGGAATCTTGTGTCTTGATCCCAATTGCAAATTTATACATTGAAGTGCTCCCGCATAAAACATCAATTTTTTGAGCAATGTTCGATGACAGCATGGCGAAAACGGTTGACAATCCCATTAGTCTGATGACATGAGTTGAATTTTGTAGCTGACTCCTTAATCCTGTCAACACAACCCTTTGTTTCACAATAATAATTTTCCTTGGTTCACCACGCTCAAGAGTACAAAGTCATATGCATTGCGTACCTGCTGATCTCTGTCATGACTAAACATATATTACCTTTATGCATTAAATCCAATCATCCCCTTGTTCTTGTTGATAATAAGGTGTTACACACGACAAACTGCGAAAAAAAAACTTTCATTGTTCTATTCTAAAGTGTGATTAAGTCTTATAGGCGGCGTGCTCAAGTATAAAAAAATTGTTCCTAAACACATCATCATCCCATCCCATCATCTTGGATTTGATCGTGCAAGGTCGCTGCTTTCATTTTAAGCATGTGTTAACAACTTTCAAGGTCGATTTTCAACCAAGTGAACTCATTGCAAAAAGTTGCAGTGGGATTAAATGGGAAATAAGAACAATATATCTACTTCATTTGTGCATCGTCCGTAAACTCCTCCGCAGGTGCTTCCTCAACAGAGAGAAGACCTCGCCTTAAAATGCGTATTAAGCAGGATTATTTCCGTAAACAAAAGATAATTTCATTATTTTTAGAGCTGGAATGGCAATTTTTTAATTCGGGATGTGGTGTAACATGTAACCTTCAAATATATATAGGTAGCTTCTTTAGCATGAGATGATGTATTTAAACGGCTTCCGAAATTTATATTATCTGGATAAATGAACTAAATCACAGTAGATATGTGACAGCGATCAAGTATTTACGATTGGAAACTTAATTATTCGGTAAAGCAAGCATGCGGTAGCAACACAACATTGAGATGGAGTATAGTATGCAATTTTAACCAACTCTGTTCTAAAAGGAACAGAGCATCGGAGAAAAGTGGTTTTACAAAAAACGCCCAACATACCTATTCCAAATCATTATTTTCAAACTGGAATAATTTTTCATGGAGCTACCTGACGCTGACCTACACCCGTACACCCCGATTGGAATCACGCCTGACTATATTGTTCGTAGTAGTTTTATCTTTCGTATTGGATCATGGTCATAATTATGCCGAACTGTTTCTCCTTTTTACCCGTTGCTCTAATCAAAGTAGAAAATTTTTTCTTCTAATTCCATGCCATCGTGTCGTGATCCCATTTTTATGCAATGAGCCATTTGCACATGGCATTTTTTCGATTTCTGTGTAGACGACACTAGCACACGAAGGAAAACGTTGGGGTTGATATTGTGATCATGAGAGAGAGAGAGAGAAATCGAGGCACGCCCTTCGAGACATGGTGCAGGCAAAATATGCAGGTATTTGAATAGCAGAGCAGGAGGTATTATCACGTGAGATCAGGTAGTTTTTTATAACAAGTGTCTCAAATCTCGCTTCCACTAAAACTAGCGCAGAGGTGCCTATTACCATTAGCAGATTTTGGCAAATTACGATTGCGACAAAAATACATGCATGCTTCGTTTCATCATCCTCATTTCGACGGCATCAATTTTCCACCGTCTGTTGAAAACTTTGTAACGACATTTTTCGTCAAAAAATCGTGCCATTACATTACAGAATAACGGTGGAGCATCAATTACCATCATCAAACCATTTTCCTAGAATTGAAATGGAGCAATAGGTATAGGTAGATAAGGTGTACAAAGGTACAAATCTAAAATGTTTGTGTTTACAAAAAGTAATCCACACTTCCGGAAAATTTGCACGCCTTATTGCCTCCTCTCGTCAATTTCATATTTTCTCGCTTTCCCAAAGAAGTCAGAGTTTTGTCACAGAGACGCCAGTCATTGATGCCGATACACTCCAAATTTGTATGATTAGCAATAATCATTTTTTGTCAGCATCATCATGAATTTCTTCTGAAGGTATCACTTTTCCTCCAAATCGTGTTCAAAAATCACAAAGAATAATGTTGAGATATCGTATATGTCGTAGTCGTACGTGTGCGCGGAACGTATACTTTTGTCATCTTTACTATTTGCCAAAATCAGATCAATCATATATTTGTACAGGGGTTGATGTTGATGGATTTTTTTGTCAAAGTTTCTTGTTACAAGATGATCATCACCATGTCGCGCCGTGATGATGGTGTGGTAGGTATGTTTTATGCATCAATTCTTAATTTGTACACAGTCAATAAAAAGAAGTCAGCAAAAGTTAATCAACACAGCAGCAGCTCCCCTTTTATGACTTAAATGTTTATTATTGCAATTTTTTGGCACTTCTCTGATTACTACGAGCTGGCAACAAGGAATCGTCTCTGAATATTCAGGGGAATCAATGAGACCCAACCCATTAATATAAAAAGTTTTTTCTATGCGCCTACTTCTATATAAGTACCTTTATCTTTTGGTTCTTTTGGTAGCAGGTTCAGGTGCCAGTTCCGTGGAGGCATCTAATTATCATGAAATACGTAACCAAATATGTACTACAACAAGTTGTTCTAGAGTACATTTTGGATAAAAGACGCTAATGGCAAATCCAGATTGTTATGGATAAGTATGAAAAGGGGTGAGGTGAGGTGGTGTACGGAGACAAAAGTCAGTCTAGAGTGTAACACGCGTGAAACAAGAACCGATGGCGATTATATGATGGTGGAGCAATCGACGAGGCGACCTTCGAAGGTCTCCAAATGAGCAGCGAACATTTTTTATAGACTGCCACTGACTCAACTGCTCTCATTTTTAAGCGTAAACTCTGTCGTGGAAGAAGTACGACCAATAAAGGAGATCAAAAAGAATGTGGCTGAATTGTGTGAGCAAGTCGTATAATGGAATGATGACTCCTTTTCTACCGAGTTTATAGCCGTATGTTATGCAAATTTGCAAAAAAATGTGAAGATTATTTTTGTGCTCTTTGGACCACGTGAGATTAGCCTGACTGGTGGAATTAATTGTGATAAATGCTAAAATAGAGGAAGAAAAATAAAAATTAAGAGAAGAGTAGGACATGTTGTTACATTTGCATCTCATTTCAGTCTTCGGATAATCCAAGTCAAAGGAGAAAAAAGGGGGAAGAAGAGTTGCCAACAAACAAGAACATTCTGGAACAAAAGCGTTAGAAAAGATGTTCTGGAAAGTAGAAATTATAATGCTTTGGGGAGTGCGGAGACGACTGTCCTGCTGACATGACAGAATATATAATTAGGGCGTGGTTTGTCCCAACCTTATCCAATATTTTGTGACAATGAGTTAAGAGACAATTTAAGAAGAGTTAAGAGTTTGTGACAATTGCCAAGAAAAAATTGCACCGCTCTTATTATAACACGCAGAATATAGTTTTGGCCCAAATAAAAAAATATGGTGATGATGAGCAAAAGTCAAGTTTGTAAAGTCTTCTTCTTGCTCGTCTTCTTGTCTCTAATAGATTAACCAGTTGAGTACATATGACAAACAAGAATTCATAAGCGATTGAGACAGTTGACGTATGACGCCTTCATAATTGCAAGGTTCTGCGTTCTACAATTTATTACATGATGTGAAAAGGTGAATTTTTAATTGGGGTTTTTTGTCAGGCTACTTGACGCTAGCTCCAGTTTACCTAATTTGTGACGTAAGATGTATCAAGTTAATTCACATTTTCCTAACACTATTGACTATATCTCATATGTATCTAGTTCCAAAATTCATCAAATTGTATCTGTAAGCATATTTGGATCTAGTTATAAAGCATAATTTTTTTATCGTCGTTTTAAAACTTCTCAAAACCAGCACCTGGAAGCTGACTTTGTCAAGGCCGCAAACTGGAGTAAAAATGCAGGCAGTCATCACATTTTGTTATCCTTATAAAATACCTATCAAATTGAACTAAAATGTGCAAGCATCTCTGCGCTTTTATTTTCTGAACGAAGACTAAGAACAATTCTACGGATTATGTTGTACCCCATATGCGCGGACCAGGCGGAAAAATGGGATTATCCGGATGCCACTTACATTTGAAGAACTGCATTTTCGCGTTGCATCATGACATTTCCTAGTTCATTTTCGTTCCCTTTTGTTCAGTATTCATTCATGTACCCTCAAGGCCAAGATCAGTAAGAATCTCTTTTAAAAAATGCATTTGAAAGGATGTTATAACGTGCCATCAGAAAAATACACCCTTTCGATCATGAACTGAAACTACTAATGCCTTATTGCTGATGATGACAGCGTGTCACTGTCACTCGCTCGCTGTACCTCAGACAATAATAAACAAAAGGCAGTCACAGTCTCTCGATTGTTGACATGTGCATCGGTGTGACTCCATTTCGTCATCACCCCATTCATTTACTCCAAACTTTTCGAGACAAATGTTCAATTTATCAGTATCACTTTCAATTTAGCATTGTTTAGCGAAATAATGGGGCAGTAATGGAAGGAACACTGAGACTTCGTGCTGATATATCTTTTTTTCAATGGAAAAAAATCCCTCTCAATTTTCAAAGTGCAAAAAATACATAAAGGGTAGGTTTCAATCTTGATTGAAGTATGCAATTTTACACTCCACAAACCACTTTTCAAAACACAATTGATCGAGGGGTTTTATGCGTAATGCGTTTCCATACTTGAAAAACAGTTATAGTTTTTTTTTCAAAAAGCTTGCTGCCCTGATTGATAAGATGAGGGCATTGTTATAGAAGTAATGTAATACATATTTGTTAGGAAAAGAACAATAGCGCTCTTTTCATTGTTAAAGGATGATGAATGAGTTTGACTAAAACTGAATCAAAGTCGAGAGCGTGTGGATTACATTTCAGGCGGATTTTTTGGATGGAAAAGGTCGTGGAGCTAGTTTTCAATTCTTGTTAGAGAAAAAAACAAAAAAATGAATGATATGATATTTCTTTATGGTTTAGCCTTAGTCCAGGAAGTTGTTGCACTTTTTATGTAAATTAAGCATGGAAGAGTATGTGATTTGATAAAGAAAAATGTAGGCACTTAAGCGCTCATATTCTCACACAACTGACCTTAATAAATGGACCCTACCTTGTGATTTATTCAAAGGATTTAATACGTCCATTTCCCTGACTGAATAGTGCTCATGCAACAACACACACTTCAACCACGGAACGGCAATGAAGACAATTTTTATTAAATATATATGACTTAAGGACATTGGACAAACATGATAATGATACTGCCATTATTTCAAAACGAAAAAATGTTTTTCTCGCAAAAAGTTTTTGTTACTTGTGTGCGCTATGTGTCTTCTGACTAAAACTGAATCAAAAATGCACTCTTTTTATCCATCGCTCGGGCTAGTCAATGTCACAACACAAGCTTAATATTTTTTGAAGAAAAAGTTTTTCGTCGAAGCTAATCTCAATTCCTTCAAACTATACACCTGGCTCTCCTTTGGTTTTTGCTCACTCCTTTTTATAGCCAACACCCAAGATAATTCGCATTTAATTTGAACATTATATCTTTTTTCTTTCGAAAAAGGAGCCGGAGCCCTTGGATCCACTTGTTTAGCTGATTACAATTTTCTGCGTCCATTTTGCTCACGTCTTTAATGAGCTTTACGAGAAAAATTTGCGTTCATTTACATCTTTTTTTTTTGCTAAAAAAATATGAGTAAGACTCGTGTGAAGCATATTCATTTCAAATAACGTTTTTTGCTGAGAAGGAAGTCATAAAATGAAATGTAAAGGAGAGGGTGCGCTGCTCTTTTCATCTTTTTTAACACTTTTTGCTCCCAGAATTCGTTTGTATTAAATTTTCCCGATGATGGACAATTTTGCATTTTTAACGTTTGGCGTTATTTTTAGATTTTTGTTACATGGTCATCAAGGGTGCTTATTTATACATGATGAGCATAATCGACTCATGTGACTTAATTTTTTGTATTGTAAAGCATGATTTTGGATTATAGAATAATATCTTACAAAGTGAACGATAATAACATGTAATGAGATTCTTCATTTTTTCTGCACAAAATCGCGAAATGAATTTGAACCTTTAAAATTACTATCATCAAATAAATGTCTTGGCATATTTATAGACTGAGATTATTAAAAGGCTCATTATCGATTTGAAGGTTGCTCCCATGATTAAACCTGTTCAGAGAAAAACACAAGTTGACATTTGACAATGTTATGTTATATATGAACATGAATGAAGTATATCTACAAGGGAGAATTTCTTTGTAATTTGAAATAATTGCCAATTTGCTTGATGAATTATGAAAATTGTTAAAGCATATACGCACACACACAGCACAAATGTAAAGGGAATTTTCTAATAAAAAGTATATCATAAACTTGAAAAGAAACATGTGTGCTCAAATCTCTTTACACACAAGTAGCAATTTTTGTTGCGAATTTGTCGCCCATTTTCACACGACAGTGTTATTTAGCTTGGCTTTGATTCGTGGGAGAATAACCCATGGTCATCATCACCATATTAATATTTTGTGCGTAAGTAAAAGTTCTCACAATTTGTCACTCATCTAAAAACTGCACCTTGAATTGGCAGTAGTGTGGCGTGGCCACCCCATCCCCTCGCTGACTTGAAACAAGAGAACCTCTCAAAAATCTCTACTTGACAGACACAAGTTTTGATGACAAAGAAAAAAGTGAGGTTAGGGTTAGGGAGGGGTAATAAGAGGAGGAGTGTCAGGTG
Source organism: Heteromurus nitidus (assembly GCA_034687055.1). NCBI lineage: Eukaryota > Metazoa > Arthropoda > Collembola > Entomobryomorpha > Entomobryidae > Heteromurus > Heteromurus nitidus. The sequence continues at coordinate 15,641 of JAQFZW010000285.1, forward strand.
TTCACTATCTTATTACTCACTTTTTTGTATGACAATATCTTTCAGATTAAGTTGCAATTACCATTTTTATTAGAATCAGAATATTATATATGGATTGAAGTTAGAGATAGGAAGATAATCACGGATTTCCCACCTACAAACAAAAAATATCGCTTTTTACTCTGAGAAAAATTCCCTTCTCTTTGTCTTTTTTTGTGATTGAACATCTCTCATGACATTGACAATGCGAGTGAGAAAAAAATCCTTCGCGCGACGATGAGCGTGTGGTCATTGTTGGTTTTAGGCTTGTGATTGTCATTAAGATTATTCAAAATATATATGAAATATCTTAATGATCGTGTCAAATGACTGAAATCTAATAATCCAATTGATCAAGTTGGAGATAACCTGCCGACTGCCACCTGTCCACTCATTATCTAATATGCTTTTACATAAACAAATCTCTCCCTGCACACATACAAGATAGGGACAGAGGCGATACACTATTTCGCAATTAATCAAATTATGTGGGATCCACCAAAGACAACATTTTTTCTGTTTTGAAGTGTAGGTATATAGTATGTACACTCAAATTTGGTTTCTAGAGTCATGACCCCATTTTCCACCCTTAACTTGTTGATATGTTCAGTTTACATTTGTGCAACTGGAATGGAAATCTAGGTTTCCTCCTCAGAATTTTGTGTTTTACAGGATTTACAAGAGAGTATATCGTATATCCTCATTGCTTTGAGAACACAAAAAAGGCAAAAGTAATTGAATGTGTTTACTTAAGCACACCTTCAGATAAGATGCATGTATAAGGCCCATAGGACCATGACTGTTGCAGTGATTGCAATATCATGTAAAAGTTTATTGAACTGCTTGACCAACAGCTCATCACACATAATGTAACACTGCACACCGCAATTCTATCTTGGTTATTTATAGCCTTCAGGGTGCAAATACACACAATTTTCGTCTTAATTACTAGCTTTTTATGAGGCGAAAAAAATAACCCAATCCTTCTCTCAATGCGTGTGGCCAATATTGAATTGACCACTCGATTTCTGTGTGATTTGACGTGATTGATTCTATTATGCAGAAAAAAACACCGTAAAAATTCCTTTGAGTGCCTATATCATCATATATACTATGCAATCCACATGATCTCGTGATATTGAGACAACCTCCTTCATTCAAGAATTTTAATTATTCCTCAAAATGAGCAAGTCGTCTTGTTATTCAATGGACAAAATTATTTAATTGGATGGGAAACTTATTTTTAGGTGTATGCCTTACTGTGGTCATATCACAGCATTTTTTTGGGTGCTTTTGGTACTCATCACAAAAGACGTGACTTGTTCATTTAGGCATCATAAGTTGATAGTAGGCTCATTCAAGATACTACAACTCATTCTCGTAAATATATATATTTTGTTTGAGCTTTTGCCTGTGCGCATTTTTATTAGGGATATTTCAACACAAGTTCACATTGCATTATTATTATCTCACAAAAATATGCTGAAGGTATTTAGCAGTTATTTGTGATATAGTGACCGTTTGAATGAACGCGTGCATACGCATTATTTTATGTCCAACAAAAACACAATTAAATGGAACAACGAAACATGTTCGTATATATAAATTGGTGCGAAAGAGCTCGCTTGCTCCTGTATGTCTTACATTTATGCTCATGTTTCTTTTCTTTTTAAAAACTTTGGGATGATTATGGGATAAAATTTAGATGTAAAATGGTGTTTTGTTTTGAAGCCTCGCTGATGTGTTGATAAAAACACAAGTCAATTTTAATGGTAAAAAACGTGCTCAGCTTATTACCGATGTAAAGAGATAGATACAGACTATTGTGTTTAAGTAGCAATTAGGCAATCTGCACTTGTGACTTGATGAGAGAAATTGTCTTGAGGTACGCAAAGTTCAATCTTCTTCGTCTCGCAAGTGTAGAAAATGTGGCGATGTGCCCCTGAATGCGCGTACATATTGTGCATTATTGGCTTGAGAAGGATTGAGATCGTTCTGATGATAAGGAACTTAAAAGGGAATGACATTATGCCAAGAAATAGTCTCTCGTAAAATGAATGAAGACATTTAGTTTTGCATAAATGACAAGCTTTGGTAGACGGTGGGTACGTGACGGCCCTCTTTTCACATGTCACTGAGCACGAGACGGGGTCGGGGATATGCGATGGATATGGGAACGGAACGTGCTACTTGGCACAAAAACGTCGCGATGAATGATATGCACCTATTCATTTAGAGCAAAAAATGTGTAGTTTCGGCTCGACCACGATGAAATTGAAAATGTATTTTTTAAATGAATTAAATGTTCAAAATAATAATGACTCATTTTCAATTATTGATGATTTCAGCTTTTTGACATGAAGAAATTTGCATCGAATGTGAGTCGGGAGTTGCGCAGGGCATATCCAGACCGTCGGAAGCTGGAAATTGAGTGTGTCACCGCAGTCTCCTTCGTCAAGCAAGAGAATCAACTTCTCGACTGCCCGTGCTGGATCATGATTCTTAACTTAGTGGCCATGGACATGCTCAAAGCGAGAATACCCCCAATCCGCTCCCCACAGCCAAATGGAGCAATGAGTCCAACTGGCGAGAGAATGGCTGTTGCTAACGGAGTGCCACTTCCAGCTCCCATTCCAGTGATGAATGGATCCCAAGATATTAGGAACAGACCGAAAATCCCATTGCCCAGAGATGACGATGATGATCCGTACAGTATGCTCGTTGGACAGAAGAATGGCCGAGGAGGAGATAAGCCACCAAAACTTCCACCAAGAGATTTGAACATTCCTAAGGTACGAGAATATATTTACTAAAAAAATCTCCCGTTTTATCATATTATGAACTCACTTTTTATCTTCGCAATTAATCAAATGAATTGAAAATATAGCGGTAAAAATAAGTATAATTATAATCCATGCTCCTACTTTTACTTGCCAACAATTCACAACGGGACTTTTCTCTAACTACCCCTGTCATTTTTTTATCCACCTTCGTTTTTACTTTTAGCCAATACAATGTTTTTTCTTTATGCCTTTTTTGTGGCATCATCATCACCTCACCCGATACATTTTGTGAAGTAACCAGTAATTAATACTCACGAAGCAGTCATTTTCACTTCTCTTATCAGTTTTTCTCAAAGTACGGGATCTCTTTTTCACACTTCATTGAATATGAAAATGAATAAAGGAGTGAAAATAGAAACGTTTTTTTTTTCTCTCTCTCTCTCTCTCGAAGCTACTCCAGAAGGAGTAGAGTCTCGAGAGTTGAGTTGAGACTATTGAGCAATATGCCGGAAGGCGTTAACTGAGCGAAGTGAACTGCTGCTGTCAGCACTCTTCATTTTCACAGTACCACCGCCTGCGTAGACAGTTAGTGCGATCCGCATTCCATTAAGTCACATACGCAAGGAAGTAGAGTTCTCCAAAGAGAAGAGAGAGACGGAAAAAAATTATACAGTTCACTTAACAAAAGAATTAGATATTTATCTCTGGATTGAATGAAGGAAGCAAAAACCGAAATGATTATTATTTTCTTTCGAAAATGGTCACTTCATTTTTTGAGGATCAAGATAAGATCCATGATATGTGATGTGATGATAATGAAAAGAATGAACCAAGTCGTATCTCTTGAGACCGAACTTGATCGTCGTCATCACTCACCACACCGATGAGATGATGTAATAATAATTTATTGTACTATTTCTCTTTCCCGTACTCTCAAGTCTTATGTTATGATAATATTGAATTGAATGTTTATTCATTGCCAATTTCTTATTTTTTTTTCTTTGGAGTGAGAACGGAGTAAAATATGTCTATAGTCAATTATATCAGTCAGTCGTCTGTTTTTCTTTGTTCAAGTTGTCTCAAAGAGTGAATTGTATGTGCGATATGAGACGATGTTGTATGTTATTGTTGGATAATCCAACAAGACTCCCCGAAGTTGAATGTCATCGCATACGCACTTCAAATCCTTTTTTGTCTTTTTGAGGATATGAGAGAGAAAAGGATGAGGTAGGATGCTATCCATTTGCTCACTTCTCATCTCGGTTTCATTGTGAAGGACATCACAATGCCGTGTATGAATCTCGACTCAGTCACTCACATTGTTGCGATAAATAACCTGCCTGTGACGTCTAATGAATAGGCAAGCTAAAATGTGTACTGCGCGTTATGTGAGGAGGTGATGACTATTGTATGTATGATGCAATTTGCAAAACGTAACGTTATTGGTATTGAATTCTTGGAACGTGTGCGTGTGTTCACTTGCTGACAGGGATTACTAACTGTTATTTGAAATTGAAAATAATGTATGGATTCGGTGAGAGATAAGAAAAAAACCGCAAGAATTGTTGAAGGTATTTAGATTGCTGATAGTAATTAGCTGGGAGCGACTTGCGACTAATGAGAGCTTCCATTTTCTTTATTTCACAGCCCGATTACGATGAGCAAATGGAAGATCAAGAGCCGAGAATAAAGCCATTCTTCAACTCATCACGTAATAGCAAAGAAAAGCAACAATCGAAGGATCGCAAATATGGTAAGTTTAGGCGATCTTCAAAAAATTTGGGAAATATTACATCACGAAATAATGTTACAGATGAAAATGATTGCTTAGCGTCAATTTGTGTTATAATTATAAATAAGACGCAATAAGTGACTGGGGAGTTGTAATAATATGTCAATTAATTTCTCATTAAGATGACCCCTACTACTGCGGATTGAGAGCAAGGATCCCAGCATTCGTTCAGAGAGCTCTTCCCCAGAGGAACAAAGCGGCTGCGGCCGCCGCTGCCGCAGCAGCTTTGGAAGCGGGCGAAAAGCGTGAGAGAGAACTTCCAGCCAGAAATGGACATGGAATTCCAAACGGCCATGTCATCTTGCCAAATGGACACCATATGCCTATGCACCCGCAAAGATATGGACCTCCAGTTCCAGGTCATCCCATGATGTGGCATGCTAAATCCGTTGATTCTGGCATGGGTATACCTAGCAAATCTAGTAAATGTGAATTATCAGCACAAATTCAATCTTTTAAAAAAATATTAAACTTTTTACAATTATCTTGTTTTAAATGAAAATTAATTCAATTTATGTATTTTCTAATTTTTCTAGCTTCTATTCACTCGAATCCTTATGCGGATCCACACTCCATTAGGAAACCTAATGGTGCCAGTGACAAATACTCTTGGAATCACAATTTCGAGAGTGGTAAGTTTGAGAAAGCACCTAGAAGCGAGCACTTAATTTACTCTTCCCAGCGATAGATTTTTTACGCAGTCGTATATTTTTATTAAATTAACAATAGAATTTTTGCAAATACAGTCATATATATAGTTTATTTGCATGGATCAATTTTATGTTCGTATTGAAATGGAAGAAGGTTGCACCATGAAACGATATATTTAATTTTACATATACACAGACAGTTCTTCAGTCCAGATGTGACTATAGTTAGCATATCTCGATAAAAAATCCAACATATTACGCGTTCATTTTAAGACGATGACAAGCGTGATAATTACTTCAGTTCACACTTCATAGATCTGCATTTTAAAATGTTGTAGTTTATTTTCTCGTAGAATTTTTCGGGAGTATATTTCACGCAGTTTAAGCCTAGTCGGGTTATCTTATTGATGCCAAACGGCTCTTTTAGTAGAATTTTGGTAATTCTTGAGTAGAACATACAAAAATAGTAAGAAAATTTCTCTTGATGATAAGTAGTTTGTCTTTTTCTTTTGTGCATAGTATCTTTTATCATATATTTTCTACTAACTTGTAGAAGTTGACATTTTAGCAAACGCTAGAAGTACCCACGTACCATACCCTTCTGTAAATATAAAATATATATGTAATTTTTACATATTTTGTACATTTATATTTATGTCTAAATGAAATTAACTTTTACCGTAGGCAGCATTACATTATTTAGTGGCCATTGTTTAGAATTTGCATTTTAGGTAATTATCAAAAGTAAGACATTTCTGAAGTAGTAATTGTAGTCCGTTTGCCATGTAACGTGTAACACAAACCCATCGCTTATGGAGTCATAAGGTGTAACTTGGAATCATTCCATCTCGTGTAATCAGAAGTTATGAAGGGTCAGGAACAGCGATGTTTTAGCGATAGGCTAGCCTGAATTTAAAAAAAGACGTAACCAATTTTCATATTTCCTTCAAGCATAAGAAAATGCTAACTTTTAACCTGATTCCTGATTCCATAATTGCATTGCAAATTGCAACGAAGGTGGCACACACGCAAATTAAAACATATTTACAGCAAATGAGTTCCGCTTATCATTCACAATTTCCGATTTTGCAAAGCTAACAGACAAAAAACACTTCAGCTTTTCCCATAATATTTTGTCATCAACAGATTCCCCACGTAAAAGAGTGCTACCTTTACGAGAGAGAACTATTTACTACAATTTTTTATGTTTTATGATCATTTCCGGAATGAAGTGCATATATGCCTTCTTTACGCATCTGGCATCTCACATATTTATATGGATAATTTAAAACTTTTTTGCGTCCATTTTTATAATTTGCAATTATATTACATTTCAGTCATAAATTGAGTGAATAACACTGTATGAGCAAGGGGCGATAGGTTGATGGCTGATGGTGGGAATTTGCTTCGTTAAGTAATCGTTCTTTTTGCTGTTGATATCATTTTATCTTGAACATAACGTAGAAAAAGGAGTTCAGCAGTGCTATTTTTCAAGCCTTCAATTCAAACTGAGCTGTGGATTACTTGAGTCAAAGAGAAAAAGAACGATACAGTGAATGAATTTGTACAAGAGTGATATTAACTGTATGTTTGCAGACGTTGCAATTTGCATTACAATTTACGTTACAGACTTCATGGCGAGGTTGCAAGTTACTTCCTAATTAGATAACCTGCATATTTTACGCAAAACATGGATTTCAATTTGTCTGACGCATGAAACACCCACATCAAGCAGACACATATACAAAATTTCATGAGATTTTTAGGGAAACTGGAAGCAAAGGAAATTAGGCTGGATAGAATAAATGAAAATTGGAAATTATTAGAAATGGTATTGCTCTAATGAGCTTGAACACGTCATACGTAGGTCTTAAGGTCTAGATAAGAACATAAGTTCTGCATGTATTAAATTATTGCATATGATTTGAAGAAAAAATATTTATTTAAATCTAATTTTCCTTTTAAAATTCTTTGTTCCTTTATGTGTTTCCTCCTGTGAAGCATCTGAGGAGAGCGAGTGGGAAAATTACTGGCAGTCCTGAGCAAAAACAATCCCCTGAAATCTTATAATTACATCTAATATACAGTTTAACACTAAAAGTTCTCCGTGAAAAAAATCCCTGTCTCAGCAGAAAAAAATAGCAAAAGCGATTTTAATTTTTCGAAAAGAAAAGCAGATGTAGACGAATGAGCTCACTGAATTAATAATATACTTTTCTGCAAGTCTGAATGTCAATATATTACACAGTCTTCAGTTGTTTAAAAAATGGATAGGATCTATATACTCATGCCTCTTATGTTAGTTTAAAAGTTTTTATAAAAATTTGATCTTTTTTGAAACTGAACTGAAATCGTCTTACGATTTATTGCCATTGATAGAGAATTAGCCAAGCCATGTGTAATATTACCTGTAAACTATGAAACTTGAGTAAAGAAGTAAGTTAGGAATCACGTAGTTTTTTTTACAATTTCTCTATCTCCCAAGTTCAACTTCGTAAAGAAAAGTATCCCCAAAAAGCTAAACTCTACTGGAGGCACCCACTCTCCCCCAGCGTGTTTTAAAATGTGAGTCCTATTTCTCACAGGTGAACCAATTGCAAATGATTTTTTTGACATTTTCCCGACTTTGCGCTCAATATAATCGCTATAAAATGCCAGAGCATTTAACAATTATTTTGTTTGCCTTCTTCTACTAACCTTTAACTGCCGAGTGCGTTTGTGTCTGCCAAAAAGTATGTGAGATGCTGAGAATGTGTTTTAACAAAAACCAAGAAAGTAATTAATCGCTCTCTTCTGTAACGCTGAAAATAACCTGAAATTGAAACACTAACCTTTTAACTCTTCTCTCTTGCTGTCCCTATCTTTTATGCTTTTTACTGACTCCTTTCATATCCTTCATAACCCTATTTTACACCTTTACTGGATTTAAATCGATTAATATTTATGATTCCATGAATATCGTTACGTTTCATATACTCTAAATAGAATGCGTTTTAGACATCTTTTGATTTGAATTAGACGTATTGCATTTGCCATAACATAAGATATATAGGCTTTAAATGTTTCGTCTTATCCAACAGCTCATATATAAATGTAGGATAAAAAGTCGATTGATGTACTTATGCACATAAACCTTGTTCTACTAAATTCTTTTATCGTAAATTTGCTTCCGAATTTCAGACCGTTCCCGTCTCTTGAGAATGGGCCCTGTAGATTCTTTTGTTTTTTGTCTTTTTTCTTCTACAATACACTTGCCTCTAGTTCGCAAGTCATTGTATGAACGCTGCAAATATATTTGTACCGTACCGATTATCTTGATTTATGAGTTTAGTAGAACACGATTTTTTTGTCATCCGATCTTGAGACGCGAGTTTCGATTTGACGAGAGAAAAACTTCATGCACACACGTGTGCCTAATTTTGTATGTAATACGTGTTCAATACGCTTTTTTGCTTATTGTACAAAAAACATGAGTGCCTTGTGACAAAATGTGCACATTTCTCATACGACAGGAACTTGCCTATATATCCCTTCATATTTGTCTATAATCTTTTGTCATCGTTTTTTACAAATATTTCAAAAGCGACAGTTTTCAAACATACTTCAGTCTTTCCTGTATATTGCACATGTATAATTTGCATGACAAAAATCTGTGTATATGTTATAATGAGAATGCATGTTTTTTTAATGCTGCTGCATGATTGCGTTATAGTTCGTATGTATGTATGCGTACATGTGTGGTTTTTCAATAATTTTTTGCATGTTGATTTTTGTACACTCACACAAAGTTATTTTTTGTATTTTTTACACGCGTAGTTCACACATTTAAGAGCTTTTTACAAATTGTTTAGTTTCATTTTTGAAGCACAAAAAAATCTATATAGTTCAAATTGAGCACAGCACACACATCTGACAAAAAAAAATCAAATCTCTCCAATTTTCATCAGATTTTTGTAAGTGTATTTTTTTGTTCTAATTTGTTCTATTTGTAGAGTCGGATTTGAGTGAGTCAATATACGCCCCAATTTATGGCCGATTACCTTTGCCTATGAGAAATCCAAACACATTTGCTCCACAACCGACTAGAGTTGCATACGTTGGTGATTGGGAGTAAAAGAGAGCAAACACACAGACAATATTGAATTGAAATAAATTACTAATAAATAAATAACTTCGCCGCTCGCTCCAAAACTAAGAAGTTATCGCTGCTTATTAAAAAATGACAATTTTATTACACAACTTTATATTTGACAAGAATATTTTATACACAACAATTTTTTTGTTTTAATATATGTATAAAGATGTTAGATTTATAAAAGCTGGAAAAAGTAAGTTTTCTCTTTTAGGGATACTTTTTTGGTGAAGAAAATGTTGGCTTTTTGTATAAAATATACTGAACTTGGGAAATAGAGATGCAAAAGAATAACGTAAGCATTTTGTAAAAGTAGCAACGAAAACTTATCCTGTTTTTTGTATTATACTCTGAAAATTATTACACTATTTTTACACCCAGTTTATAGTTTGATACAGAACAATATATATACAATTTATGTAAGTAGACTTTTACTTCTGCTGCAATTACTTGTGTAACTTTTTTTGTGTATAAAATATATGCTACACTACATTACATTAGAAGCGTATTGAAAATCTAGGAGTATTTAGGGTACAACACGAGTAGCTTTTAAATGGAAAAAAATATCAAGCTGCTGAAGAGCTGGAAGTTATTCTGACAATTTAGCTCTGTTATCTTTTTCTCTCTACTTTGTTTCTTGTAAAAAATGCTCGCATAACATTTCTTAAGAGAAATTGTCATGTTTGTAGATGTATAAAACAAAGTTTATAATGCAAATAGCCGAGGTTATTCATTTCTGACAGGTGGAAAAATAAGGCATACTGTAAAGATGCAAAAAAGTCTATAATTAAATATGAATCTTGTAAAGTGCAACTGTAAACAGAATAATACCTGGCTTTTTAAGTGATTTTTATGAAACGGACAAGTTTTTTTAGGGACAGAGAGAATTTTAGAAATACACTTTTAGAAATAGAAAAAAAAACACTGATGTTGTAACAGAGAGGAGCGATTTATTATGTAAAATTATTTGATCGAATGAGTGAAGAGATAGAGAGAGATGCTACAGATATGACAAAAATATGAGTGTTTAGATATAACCGCAAATAATTTGCTAATATGAAGGTGTAAAAATAGTATGAATGTACCTAAATGTAAGTATAACTGAAGTTAGATTTTATTCTAGAGTAAAAAAGAAACTCGAAACAGAAACGGAAGAAGACGAAGAAGAGACAAAGTCCGCAGGCGTATATTATCTCTTTTTCCTGAAGGAATCAACTCCAACGAAAAGACGAGCAGAATAAATTTACTTTCTCTTCCGAACATGAAGAAATGTACATAAATAACTTTTTGGAGAAGTTTGATAAGTACATGAGAATGTGTGAATGTTTTTATGTTAGCAATCTTACATTTTTTGCCAATTGTACTACAAGGACCCTTTTTCTGGTGCACTTGAGAACGAGAACTTCGCTGTATGAAAAAAAATATTGGATTTGAATTTGACCCTGTTTGTTTTGTTATTATTAACTAATTTGATAAAGTAAAGAAAAAATACTGTAACTGACTTTGTTGGATTAAGCTGATGGTAAGAAATCTTGATCTTACTGAATACATGTGGTTAGGTTTTATAGTGACTTTTTTATCATCATGATTTGACTAATGTTTATATGGTCAAAATCATGCTCTTTTTCATTTATAATTTCACATATATATTTTTGTTTCTTTTGTTTCTTTTATTAATTAATGAAGTACATGTGAGCGTGAGTGAAAAAAATAAATGGTTTTTTGAATTATTGGAAAGAATTAGAGATACATATGATTCGCGTATATCTAGGTTTTTTCTGAGAACGCTCTTTTTCTCTACTGGCTACTTTTACTTAAGATTCGACTCTTATAAAAAGTTGTGTATGATGTAAAGGGGAATATGTTTTTGTAATAAAGTTTTACAGTTTTAAGCTGGAATGGTTTGTGTTGGTTTGTGTTGTGAGTAAATCATTATTACACATGCTATTTATCATGACTCTTCCGTTCACACACGCCTTTTAAAGTTTTAAATGAAATACACCAGACATCATAAACGGATAGGTTACCATTAAACTTACGGCACCAATGTTATCGAATATTAATTCAGCCATTCTAGATTAGATCCCATTTTAAAATCCTTATAAATCCCTCATTTAACACTCAACAAATTTTCTGCTCGGTTCATTCTTAAAAATCACCCATCATCTCACCAGGCACAAAGTGAACTCCTCCCGAAAGTAGCAAAAATATGAAGCTCAAGTTTGACAAAGGAACAGTTGACTTTTCCTCATCGGTCGGTCCGGCATCTTCAACAAAAGTAGGCATGAATATAAAAAACCTGCAAGACTACCAGGGCCCGGTTACTCCTGACGGAGAAGATCTCATTCTTTTTCATCTCAACAAGTTCCTGGTTCACAACTTTTCATTTCATTCGATCTTACTGTAAACAACGTACATGAGCTTAACATTTGCACGGATGAATGGACTTTCGTTTTATAATATTATGCTTTATTTTTCACAGAGAGTCGAGTTGAGAGCTCTATGATCAAGCTGTCTTTTTGCATTTGTTCTGTAACTGCATCTGCCTCTCTTTCTTGGTCAATTGTCTTGTCTGGCCAAGCCAAGGTGCATTCTCGTTTAGACAAGGGAACGAGTCGATAAACAAAGGTGGAATACCTCAAGGTGAGAATTTTATGAGCTTTCCTCTGGTTCGTTGGACGAGTTGAAAGTTCAAAAAACTAAAAGCCCAGTTCATAGCTTCTGAGAGGAAGCTCAAACTGGCCTCGACATGACATTTTTCTCAGAGATCGGATCGCATCATCGCAAGACAAGCCACGAACTGAATCTTAACTGTTTTATCTACCGTCCTCGTTACTACAAAGGAATTCTAACTTCTAAAACAAAACCTCGCTCACAAAATAAGCAATTCCTTGCTGGGATGAATTTGAGCAAATCTGGGCACATTTTTAGAACGGGTCCGCACCAGCTAATTCACTCATGGAGCTACGTAGTGTAATTAGCTGAGCATGTAATTCTACCTGTAGCAGTTGCCGTTTGCAAATATGCCAATTCAGAATGTCGTAACAAGTATCGCTGAAGTCATCTAATCGTCCTTTTATCTTTGGTTCGAATCACACGTTTCCTCATACATTTGATTACGCAGTTAGCCACCGACACGGAGGAAAATGAACAGGAGGAGCTGACCTGGCCGTGTCTATATATTATTTTCCTCGTGCTTGGCATCCAACAACTCTTTCATGCTAATTGCAATATGCTTCATTGTGAACGCAGAAAATGGACTACTCCGTCCAATGCGATCTTGCAAACCTGCCTTTGACAATGGAGTCGAAAAATGCATATAAATTGAGTTAGGTAGAAGTGTCTTCAAAACTCGTCTTGGTATCGATGAGTGCCAAAAACAGCAATGCATGATTGATTTTTGTGTGTGTGTGTGTTGTCGCATTGTTATGCTTAATCCATGGATGACAAGTGTTGATTTGATGATTTCATCTTTAATCCGCCTAGACATGGTTATCCCGGTGTTACATAATAAATTCACAACTCACTAATTACTTGTGCATCTAGAAACAAGCTCCCACTTTATGAATGACTGTATATTTCTTACCAAAGGCGAATGACAAAGGAAATTCATGCATCTGCCAAATATGGATTATGACAATGCTAAAAGTTGTGGCATGTGATACTATTTATAAACACAATAGAGAATTTAGTAAATTGCACAATTTTTCGCTACCTACCCGTGTTCAGTGATTAGTCGATTAAACGGTGCAGTACCTATATACTCCTTACGACATTTATATAACCTTACAATTTCATCATGCCTTACCTTACCGAGATTTTCATGTATAATCTGTGGCATTTGCTTGGGTTTTCTTGCATTCTTCCTCGCTCTGGTCCTAGCTCTAATTATAAAAACTCGGACGTTCTGCGAATAATAGACACCTTGAAGAAGGTGGTTTCATCACCTAATCCATTTTCATCCAAAGAATGGTCCATAAACGAAAAATCGTGCGGATAGTCTTAAAAAGATTTCTGTCATATTGACGTTGATGTAATATGCTGTCCATACATGCACTTCGTAGGAAATAAAAAAAATCTTGCTTGGAAGTCGGGATAATATACTCAAGGTTGTTTTTTGCGACTGAATGAAAAAGTGAAACGAGTTCATTCATTGGATTGAAAGAAATGCTATTTCGTTGCTAAAAGATGATGATGCATAAAATTGATATCTAGGTGGTAATATGTAAAATGCTACACAATTTGTTTAAACTCACAAAAGCGATCAAAATCAAATCTACGTCATAGTCAATATTTAGTATTCATACAGAGCCAACAAAAAACCTACATCCTGAACTAAAGTATACACAATGACATTTTAAGATAAGCAGGTGCGGTATAGTAGCAATTTGCTTGCGTAGGTTCTTGGAAAGGAACGCTCAAGCATTCAAGTTGCATTTTAATTCTACGAATTTTCTGGGTTTGTTTCCAGTTCATTGAAGGAAAACCGGGCTAGCCAAACAAAATGATTTTGGAGAAGTTTGTGAACCCGGATTTGTACATGTAGCTGATCACACTCTATTACAAAACCCGTAATAAAGTAATCATGAGTCATGATTTATGATGGAAAATGTAGCGTGTTGTTGACGAATTCGAAAAGAATGTGCTAATTTCGTCAAACCTCCAAAAAATTACCAAAAAAATTGTTTATGAGCACGACGAGCACGAGCATGCGATAGTGTAGACGCATTCATGCATATCATCCATCATTATGATTTCTATGTACTTGACATTTGGAGGAGGCTTCACAGAAGGAAGAAGGGCAAGAGCAAACTCCTGACATTCCACACTTATGTGGTCCAGCTTTTTGTACACTATTGTTTTGTTGACGACTGAATATGGCATTTTTTTTAGCATTAGCATAAAATATATGATGGTCCGCGCAAACTGCACCACACCAGACCATGCTCCTAAAAGGATTTCACTAATTTTAGCACAAGTGATGCCAATATTTGCCAATGAAACTCAATAGAAACTAATCTGACCGGGAGGTCATCTTGATTGCAAAACTAGCAAACTTAAAAAACCTCGGCCGAAGAGTCTACTGTGGAGTATGGATCATGAGCACTGAACTGCATTCTGCTGTGTGTAATGTAGTAGTAGATAGTAGTGCTGAATGTATTTTTTGGAAATGTGACGAATGATCCACTCATGCACATTTCAACTGTAAATTCATGAAAGTACATAATATTATGTTGATGTACGCTTGGAAATACCATCTAACGATTTTTATTTTTGCATGATCCAGTTCTCAACGCAAAGCCGGAAGAGGGATGCTGATTCTCTGGAAAAAGGATTCAAGTCAACAAAAACTCGTCTGAGAATTTAACTGTATTTAAATTCTCAGGTGACCAGTGACCATACACATTAATTTACAGTCATAACAGTCCCACCCTTTCGCACTTAATCACACTAACTAACCTTCAGCAAATAACTGTAATCAGAATCATCCTTCAGAGAAAACTATCTCACCATATCTAAAGTATCTATCTTTACTGAGAAGATGGCCCAGTTGAAGATGACATTTTTGATGTGTCACTCGTGGAGAATGCGAAAATGGGCTTGGTTTAATATTATATCAATACCAAATGGAAAGCCCGTTAGTCATGTCAAGTATATTTACCAGTGGAACGATTCAATTCATTTGAATACTTAAGTCGTCAGCAGAAGCAGAAGATTTATCTTGCTTCCCCTTTGAGTTATCATCTTCAAGAGTGTACCTTTAAACAAGTTAATTTTTGTAGAAGGAATCAACAAGAAGGATGACTACTATATGTGGTAAACATGCATCTTCATAAATGCAAACTCTTGCATGTTATATGTTTGTGCTTTGAATATACTCAACACGCAACCGCATTCATCTCATTCGGCTTAAAGATTACTTAATTACTCTTTTCCAACGAAAACTTCCATACGTAAACAGCTCGAAGGGGAAAAAAATAAAATTGCCCAAGGAAATCATCTCCACAGTGTATCCTAAGAAGAGAAGAAGCACACGACACACACGAATATCATTAGTTGATGACGCTAAAAAAGATGGTTCTACATGAGCAAAAATCATACACAAAGTGAATACAATCGTATATACGAATGTAATGTACGTAAACAAAGATATATTATGGTTTGTGAATGGTGATGTGCAGAGCGCAGAGATTTTTCTCCTTTATAGGAACAATATTGCATGCAAGATTATTTATATGAAGTTTTTTATGAAGTGGTAGATAGGTGCAGATGTAACAACACAGCTACAGCTCTCAAAAGTATATACCGAGAGAATGTAGAATGCATATAAGTTTTTGCCGTCTTCTCTCTGTTTTGGACCTGAGAGAGCGAGCACAAAAAAAGAGTTTACAAAAAAACTGTGCAGTGGAAAAATGTGAAGCGCCTTATGTATGCTTGCTTGCGATGATGATGATGCGAGAGAGTTGTTTTGTTGACGCGACTTACGTACCAAAAGATACGGTGTTGATGATGATGACGATGTTCCGAAGTTCGTAAGATCCTCAACTAGTTTCGTATAAAGGTGCAGCATCGCTCACAACACTTGGTTCTCGGATGCCGGCCAGGCCACACGATACATACTTATTCTAGCGGACCATCATTTTTATAAGTTCATTTTTTAAATAATAATTGTGATTTGTTAATTTAAAAAATATTCCATAATGAAAGTAGGTCACCCTATGAGGTGTCCCCTCCTCTTGGCAGTTGCTTTGAGCGCTGTCATCCTCTCCGCGAATTCACTCAGTATTAGAAAAGAGCCTGTGACTGAACAAGTGCTAATTATTACGACGCCTGACTCCCTCCTCCAAGATGAAACGGAAGCTGGAGAGTCCTCTACGGTGTCCTTTGCAGATGAGACAGCAGCGACGGAAAGTGAACAAAGGGACGAGACAGAGCAGGATGCTACTACGGTGGAAAGCATTGTTTTAGCGGATAGTACAGGGGAGAGTTGGGAAGTAGATCCAACTGCGAGCAGTATTGTGAGTAAAGATGTGGAAATTGAGATTGCCACGGGTGAAAGTAATAAGTTCTCTGCCGGAACTCCGGGGCCAGTTCCGGATGGTTCGAAGGTAAGAAATGAATCATTTAATTTAATAAAATGTTGGGGATGGATTTTTTAAAAACGATGATCATATTGTAAATCTTATATTTTCTTGTTTCAGCCAATCTTGCCAGAAATCTACTCGTTCCGAGTTGAATCGAACGTGCAGTACCGATACAGTCGAACTCTAGTCACATCTCGGGTTGCGAACAAGGATGCCAAACGAGCTCAAGAAGTCACTTTTAGCGTTGTCCTCCCAGAAACCGCTTTCATCTCTAAATTTATCATGTAATTCAACTTGATTCATTCATATAGACAACCTTCAAAATTTCAAGATTTTTTCTTCTTTTATGATACTGATTTTTATACAATCTAGTTCCCCGTATTTATTTTCTTCGTGATTGTAAGAAAGCTAAAAGGGTGTACTGTTTCCTCTAAGAAATCAGTTAGTGTGTATTTTCCCTTCTAAAGTACAATAGGAAATCCCCTTTCCTATGATAAAAAATATTCCTTGGAAAACCAGTAGCATAGTGCTGAGTAAACAGAGATTAGTCAGGTACGACCCTGATTGTGTCTCACTTTCATATAAAAATAAATCCTCTTTTTTACAATTTTCAGGGAAATTGATGGGAAGGCTTATGAAGCTTACGTGAAGGAAAAGGAAGAGGCAAAGAAGGACTACATTCAAGCCCAGAGTCAAGGACAAAGTGCCGGACTTGTAGAAAAAAGGTAAGAATTGAAAATATCATTTCAGATTGGTTCATATATAGCAGCACACCACAGCCGTCAATTCATGTCAGGCCTTTTAAAAGGATTATGAGGATTAAGGATGACAAATTGGATGTAGGATTCAGGGTATTTCCCGTGTCATTTAGTTCATATGTTCTCATAATTCCAATGAGCTAATGCAACGAAGGCGTGTAATCATATGAGTTTGCACGCGTAGAATGCCTAGCTCCCATAAAAATGCTCATTCTCATGCGTTTATTCTTCCTGTGGCATGCTATATTTGTGCCATTTTAGTAGATTAGGTAAATATTTTTGATTGGATACGGTGGTAAAACGGCTGGTTTATGACATAACAGCAATGGCAATGTAATCGAAATTATATATGACCCATTGCCATTACAGCAGTTATTAATATTCGATATAAACATATATACTCAGCGGGTAGAAAAAATTTAATCACATTTTCATTTCGATGCGAAGTTCCGTCGGAGACTTTAACTATTTTAACGGTGTAACAATAACTGTGCATTTTAGTGACTGCGATGCTGTGAACGACCGTCACATTTACAAACCCAGCAGAACATTAATTTATCCATTCGCGTTCACGCACATCTCTCATCTATTGACAACAGTTATTAGAGCTTATTGAATGCATTTTTAGCACCCCTTCAGAAACTATGAGTCAAGCTGTGCATGCATTTATTTTTTCGCGTTGCTCAACGGAGAGGAAACATGGTTATAGGGTAATAAAAATGGGATTGGGAAATGCATCATGTTTTCGACGGTGGTGTCTGATGTGGTGTGAGATTTGAAAGATTTGCAATCAACAATCTAAAAAAGAGCTGCGTGGAATACATTTTTTAAGTTGCCAGTTGCGGTATGTACATGGTCAATCTCAATAGTAAATATAGCTGAAGCTAAATAGGTAGTTATTATCCTATTAGAAGCTCAAAACCATCTGTTTGAAGATCTCCGTGTGAGTCTTTAGCAGAAGTCAAATTGCTTTCACAAATGATGAACATAAAAAAACCTTCAATGTTTACAGATGATTATGCAACAGAAAAATATATACTTAAGTGTGCAGGTGTGCTATCGGTGATATTCACAAACTTTTAAAATCCGATCATCAGCACATCACGTTTTTGCATATTATGTGTGTGCAACAAATTCACACTTTACTTAGACTATGGATACATATGAAACTTCATGAAAAAACCGTTTTGAAAGACGCCTAAAAAATTACGGCAGAGTCTAGACTTTGACTTAAGTAACTTCACTAGAAAACAATTATATATATTTTGATTTTTTGCAATAACCTTTTTTACGTTCCCAGCACTCGGAATTCGAACGTGTTCAACGTGAATGTCAACGTGAAGCCGCAGACGAAAGTAACGTTCAATTTGACATACGAAGAGTTGCTCTCAAGGAGGTTGGGCCGTTATGAGCAAGCTATCAACATCAATCCTGATCAGGTTCGTATGGTCGAATATAGCTTTCATGACTACGTAGAAGATATATATATATTCGTTTTAGCACACAGCTCGCCTTCAGTCTAGTACCTAGTATCGGAAAGTCAAGATACAATCGATGGATAGAATGATAAGGCGAAATTGTACTGAAAAGCGAAGCAAAAAACTATGATTTTTACAAGTTGCATTTTTCTCTGAAAAACTATGACTAACAAAACTACTTTTGCCCACCTATGCTATTTTTTCTCCTTCATTATTAACATTGTTTGTAGAAAATAGTATTTACAAGCGATCCAAAGTAAACTAAACGATCTACGATTTTTCTCTCTATGCGTCGAGACTCTGAGTGATTTTTCTTGTTTGCCTGGTCCACTCTGTTATGATCTGTATTATTATATGATTTTTTGGTAAAATATGAAATTGATGTGAAGATGTGTGATGTGATGATGAGCTAACAAACTTGTTTTTTTTTCAATCTCTCTTCCTCTTTTCCTCCTCCATTCAATAAACAGGTCTCATCAATTAAGGACTACCAGATTGTTGTGAATATCGAAGAGTCCCGGAATTTGACCTTTGTGCGTGTACCAAGTCTTAGCAATGATATTGATGCATCTACTGGCGGTACGATCATTTTATTAAGCTAAATGCCTATTTTCTTTGTAAAACATATTTTTTCTCTAATTACACATAATTTTTTTTGCAATTGAGCCAACTAAGCTTTGAATGAGAAGGTGGAATAATATTTGCATAAAAATATGCTTTTGCTGTGCAAGGTGCACGTATTTGAGAAGTGTGAAACGGGTTTACACTCTTTTGCTGACGTAAGCAAAGAAAAGGGTTTTAATATGCAAGATTTATTATTATTTCAATGCAGAAAACAAAGACGCTGTTATCGAGAGACCTACACCAAACAAAGCCAAGATTACTTGGAGCCTAACGACAAGCGACCAGAAGAAACTCGTCAAAGAAGGAAATTCAGGAAAGTTTGTGGTACAATACGATGTCGACCGGGAGAGTGATGCTGGCCAAGTTCTCGTTATGCAAGGATACTTTGTCCACTTTTTCGCTCCGGAAAATCTTCCCCCACTTCGGAAGCATGTTGTCTTCATCTTGGACATTTCCGGGAGCATGTGGGGAAGAAAAATGGAGCAGCTCAAGGAATCTCAGAAGAAGATTTTGGATGATTTATCTCCAGATGATTACTTCAACATTATCACTTTCTCCAGCGATGTATATCTCTGGTCTCCAAATGATCCAAAGAATACCAATAGGGGCAACATGTTTTCACCATCTTACCGGATTGAGCTGACACCCCCTGAAAGACTTGCGAAGAGACAACCTCTTCCAGCGACTCCAGAAAATGTGAAGCTGGCCAAGGAGTTCATCGAGTCTTTGGTCGCAACTGGCGGCACTAATATCCATGATGCTATTATTGAAGCCCTCAATCTAACTGCGACCATCAAGGAACAACAGGAAAAGACGAATGAACAAAGTGGAACAACAGAAGCGGCTTCGATTGAGACAACTTTGCCCATCTCATCTCCATCCACAACTACTTCCACCACGTCTGCAGCAACTACTTCCACGTCCACAACGACCACGGGCAAGACCTCTTCTTCGACAACTCAAGCTACCTCAACTACGGAAGAAGCCGATGATGAAAATGCTACAATTGTCATAATCGATATTGCCAAGTCGGGATTGTCTGATTCAATCACGGAAACCCCACAAAATCAAATGGATTTCCCAAAGGAAGTCCTTCCACCGAATGTACAATCCCTTATCATTTTCTTGACTGACGGAGAGCCCACTGTGGGAATCACGGATCCTCCAGAAATCCAGAAACTTATTCAAGCCGCAAATCGTAATTTGACGGTACCCATTTTCTCCTTGGGATTTGGAGAAGGAGCTGATTTCCCATTCTTGAAG
Organism: Heteromurus nitidus; assembly: GCA_034687055.1. NCBI lineage: Eukaryota > Metazoa > Arthropoda > Collembola > Entomobryomorpha > Entomobryidae > Heteromurus > Heteromurus nitidus. The sequence continues at coordinate 36,224 of JAQFZW010000285.1, forward strand.
AAGCTCTCCCTTCAAAATTACGGTTTTGGAAGGAAGATTTATGAAGCTTCTGATGCTTCTCTGCAATTGCAAGGCTTTTACAATGAGATCGCCTCTCCTCTTTTGGCCAATGTTAAATTCAATTACACCTCAGCCGAATATAACGTTACTGACCTTACCGTCACCGCTTTCCCAACTATTTTCGGAGGTACTGAAATCGCTGTCGCTGGAAAGTTGGTTGCTCCACCAAAGCCAGAACGGGAAGATGCTGAGATTGATACCACCATTGCTCCAAGCAATGATGCTGCCCAACAAACAACCGAACTTAGTCCAGAAACGGAAACACCAAGTCTTGATGGCGTTTCTCCACCTGAAATTGATCGATTGTCGATTTCCTGTGATTTCGTACCATCTGACAGGTTATTCTTTGATGTGAGCGTTGAAGGAAGTGGACGCGATGGAGGAATTGAATTGAGCAACGTCAACGTTTTTGAAAGACCAAGACAATGTATTGATTTCCCCATTCCTTTCATCCCCGATCGTTTATTCCCTCCAAGGCCAACTCCTCCACCCACTCCAGAAGATCAGTTCTTGGAAAGATTATGGGCATACTTGACGATTCAGCAATTGATTGAAAAGGACCTTGCCCAGGGAGATAATAGTTCCAGTGGAGACGCTAGCCCTGATGATAACTCGATTGATCCCACACCTACCTCAAGACCTGACCACTCCATTGACGATACCACTGTCTTGCCTAACGCTTCTCCAGCTATTCGTAGGCCGATCATTCGTGTTAACTCGACTAAACCGGAAACTCCAAAGGAACGTGCATTGAGATTGGCATTGAAGGTATATAAGATCCACAAATTTCTTGCAATCATGCAAGAATCGGGTAGCAATGTTCATTACATTTAAATTCATTTTGAATGAAATAGTATGGATTCGTTACGCCCTTGACAAGTCTTGTCGTGGTGAAACCAAACAGTAGCGATGTCACCAATGCTGTGCCCACCGATGGCAGACCCGATGTTGCCGATAGCTTTTTCGGTACGTTACATATATTTTAATTCTTTCTAAAAGTATTTGCATGCTAACTATTTAAACCAATATACGCATAAATTGAAAACAAGGAAAAGGAGGCGGCGGGGGAGGAGGAGGAGGCGGGGGAGGAGGAGGTTCAGGTGTAGGTTATGGTTGGGGAAGTTACCACCTAAAAGTTGGCATCAGGAAGAAAGTCGTGGGTATGTAATGTGCTGGAAAGTCGGTTTGTACAATTTTCCTCTTTTATTCCCTACAACGTAGCAAGGAGGTTATCCTTCGCAGCGCCAATACTTTCGAAACCGCAATCAATATCAATTTCTTCGGGAGGAATGCAGGCTAGTAGTTCAGCACGCCGTGCTGGCCATAATAGACGACGTTTATCTCATAGTAATCATGCCGGTTCCAGGGGTGGAAATATGATGTATAGTCAAGTTAATTCCATAACTGGACGTGGTGGTCCCGGTCGTCGCCGTCCAAACGGTTAGGAAGGATACTTAAACAGTTTATGGCATGCCGTTAAATGGACATTAAGATTCGGGCATGCCTTCCAAAAATATGGTTTCCAAAAATAGCGAAGCATTTTCATTTACACTTCTAAAAACCTCTGCAGCATCAGCACGATTGTGAAATGAATAATTAACCATTTAAATTAGCATGAGTTACGATTATGAATATGATGCACAAAACGCACACGGGGAAAATATTTAACGCACATTTTAAAAAATCGCTTTAGTATTTAACTAATAAAATCACTATTATTATCTATTTGTGTGGAATGAGCAGCACCTCAAAGCATGCCTGTGCTGGCATTAGCTGCTCCAGCAGCTTACGTGAAAACGGCAGGTGCACTTGTGAACAGGATTGCTTCACATCCACTTCCAATTCCAATTCATTCCAACTTCCAGTATTCTGGTCGCCCAGTTCCACTTCCATTTGGGGGTAATGAATGATTGTCGCTAGTTAATTCTTTTTTTAAACTCATTGCATGACCTATTGATTTGCATGTGAGAAAGCATTTGCGCTGACAATGAAGGGTATATTTATGCATGAAGCTTATGGGATTATATTAATTTTTTGGGAAATACAAAAAAACTAATAGATCATTTTTGGAAATTAGGTCCACCACCGCCAGCCTTTCCCATGTATGGATTACCAGCGGGCCTTGCAGGTGCTTCTCAAGAAGCGGATGACTACGGCCTACAGGAAATTGCACCTGCTCCACCTCTCATTGCAGGCTCTTTGCCATCTGTAGTTCAATACCACAGCACTACTGCACGCCCATATTATCCTACTTCCAGCGCTCCAGAAGCTGAGGCAACAACTGAGCAATCAGCAGCTTTGACTTTGAATGATATCACTTGGTTATCGGCAAATGCCGATGTTCTTCGTGTGAATGAGACTGATTATAGAATTGCAAGAAATGAAACGGTAAACTAATCCCCAACAATAATGTTGACGCTGAATTCGCTTATGATTTGCGTTATCTAAATTGTTATTATTCGATTCCTTCAGAGCGGAGATACTGCTGGACATGATTGCGCGGTTGGAGGTGCGAAGGGACAATGCTCCCATTTGCAAGACTGTGTTTTATCTGCTTTTGCCAATGACGAGGAAGTCTTTAGAAAATCCTACTTCTGCCCTATTCAATCTTCGTAAGTCTCAAGTTTAAGTTTAATACTGAATCCATATTAATTCTTCACACTCTAATTTTAACTTTTGTCTCATGTTTCACCAGATCCTCTCCCATTTCCTTCGTCGGCACATGTTGCCCCTCGAGGAGAACTCGCTCATTGAACGTCAGCGGAGAAGATCCATGATTCTACTCATTATTTTCTTGGTTTTAACTGAATTTTGTTAAAAATCAGCCAGTGATTTTTGAAATTTTTTGGTATATTACTCATCCTGATATATTGTTGGCGTATATGATTTTCTTTGTCTATAGATCTCCACGAATGTTTTCCGTTTCGGGTTATAAAAGTAAACGATTGCCTGGTTTAATTAGCTAATTTAAGCGCGTGCGTTATATAATTGTGTAAAAAATATACTCCGTGGTGTAGTCTCTGCGATCCAGATTTAATTGTAGGTATATTTTAAATGCAAAATATTATATAAATGTATGTAAAAAGTATGTATAATAGAAGAGGTTGCCTTATTAAAATGTTTATGAGAGTTTTGCTGGGAATATATGTTTTTCATAAATTAGGGGTTATGTGTTACTATTCATATTCATAATTAAGAATTAAAGAAAATAAATTAAAAATTAAACTCCCAGATTTCGTGAAATATAAAAAGCCTCTTGAAGTTTTCGACGCGCATGTTTCTTGAGTGTATTACGCCGTAGCCGTGATGGCACCATAAAATGCCACACACGACGCTGGTGTATGGATATCGTTTTGAGGATACCTTTGTTCCTCCATGATCATTTACATAAATTCCAGTCGAAGACGTGTGCACTGTGCACCACAACGACCGCCGTCCAGGAACAATGCAGACTTCGTGCTTGGCTCCTGCATGTTTGTTTCTTCTACGTTTCACTTTCGTTCTCATTTTCCATTAACTTCATTTCACATTTCTTGTCGTCCGTTTGCCGTTCGTCAGAAGTGGTTTTGTGTCTTGTCCAGGAGCGGATACTTTTATATATGAAAGTTAGTCAGTTGTCAGTGTTTTAACTATTCACTGTGGTTCAGTGATAATAATTTTGTAGTGCTTATTAATTTAATTTAAGGTATTTTCAGTGAAGATTATTAAAAACGTTGACATGGTCCGTCGAAGTCGTAGAGCGGCACGGTTAACAACCGTCGCGGCCCCTGAAGTTACACCCGCGCGCCAAGTTGCCAATCCAAGTTCTGGTATCGTTAATCCTGCAGTTTCTGGAGTCGACCTGGAGTCCCCAACGAAGTGGATAGAAGATTTGATGAGGAAAATTCCAAAGTACCAATTAGAATTGGCTGGATCCCGCGAGGAGTTTTTAAAACGAATTTGTCGTCGAAACAACTTCGTAACGAATATCACTGAAGGAAAGAAGGGGAATCTGGAGGAGAACGTTGAAGGCGAGGAGGATAATGGACAGAATGAGGATGTACAGGTATCAAGAATGGAGTATGGGACTTTAGAATGGCTATCAACGATCATGAACTTGGCATTCTTACGAGTGCAAATTGGAGCTCTGGGGGAAGGAAACAGGTTACTCAAGCTGTGTCGTGTGGTTACCAATTCAGACTCCACTGGGGCATCATTCTCTCCGAGTCATCGTCGTGCATTGGAATACTTGATTGAAACTGGGGAAGGGGTCTTAGCTGACCGTGAGATTTCGAACGGTGTGCTGCAGAACACTGACGCTTTGAAACTTATTCCAAGGCTTAAGCAAACTTGGGATGGCCTACAAGGAGATCCGAAATCCGTTGCAGTGGTAGAGTTCGTGAGAGGCCAGCTGGCGTCGTTGATGAACCTGGACGACGACGTTGCCTTGAATAGTTACAGAAAGGTAACTGCGTGTGACATGTCTGTTTTTCCAGGCAGTCGTATTTATTTCTTAAAGACACCCTTTACAGTGGACGGTTACAAATTTTTATTTGTGGAAATCTAAACTTACTTCCACTTCCAACTTATATTACAGGCTGCCGAAGCCGAGTCAGATTTTTACATTTGGCACAAAATGATCTATCGGACAATTCGTATGAAGAGGCGATCTGGAGGGTATATTGTTGGTGGACCGCCAAAGGCAGATGAGCTGGATTCGTGCGAAAAGGCATATAATTTACGACCGGACCTGCCCGAGAATGTACTGGACTTTGCGATTGTTAGAAAGGATGGTTTAATGAGCAAGCCCTCACTAAGCGAGGCAGCTGCCGTAATTCAACTATTGGAGTAAGTTCGAAAATTGTGCAATGATTACACATCTCTAAGTGTACCTTGTAGAAAGCTGTAGATCAACGTCTGTTAAAATCATTGTCTTCTTTGGGTTAGGAATGTTGTGGGAATGGTCCCTAGTCATTCGGTGTGGGCGAAAGAGGCACTTCTTCATCTGGTGGAGATGTACACTGCCAAGGGTCTTGGATTGGACGAGTCACTTGCTAAACAAACGATATTGAGATGTTTAACACAATGGCCGAGGAGCAGCATGGTTCTGCATAAGGGTGCGAAGTTCTTTCAAACGGTACGTTTTTAATATATTTGGGGTGTTGTATAACTTTCGAAATTACTTCATTTGTTCCAATTTTAAATGAAAATTGTTCACTCTAGGGTGGCTCCTCTGGCATCTATAAAGATGACAGCCATGCAGAGAAGCTATTCAAGGAGGCGGTCCAATATTGCCCCGGGAACTTTGCGTGTGTAATGGATGCACTAAGACATTTGGGGAAGCTGCTTAAACGTCATGATGACATGATAGCCATAATCGACAAGTGTTTGAGCCGAAGATCTCGGTCAACTGAAGTGCAAAAATTGTTGACTCTGCGAGGCGTCTGCTTGTGGTTACATCCGGAGCAGAAAAGTTCAGAAAGGAAGGAGATGGCGTGTCGTGACTGGATTCGAGCGGTCACATCATTCCCAAAACTAGCTGTGTTAGTTCAAGTAAGTCTACTTCCTTTGTTAATTAGGGTTATCTGACCTGGGAAGGTTTACTTTAAAACTATAACACAACTTACTCAGGTGCATAAAGTCTGAATTTTTTTAAAAATAGAAAGCGATCCTCGGAGGGCGCAATGAATTGTTTGGATCTGTGAAGATTAACGCAGAAGAAGTGAGTAAATTTGTCGGTCAAATTTACGAAACGGATGGGAACACAGAAACAAAAACTATCGCGGAATTTCGTAAGGCATTAAGTAATGGATCAGGTCGGAAACTTCGACGACGTCTACCCGCGTCGGGTCCACGTGCTCGTCACGACAAGAATTCCAAAATCATGACCAAGCGACAATTAAAACGTCGATGTCGTCAATAATTATGCTCAGTTGATAATGTTAACACGCTTTGATTTATGGGCATTTTCTTCTATATAATTTGGTTAAGGTACACCTTTATTATTACTTTTTGTTTTATTTTGACTAATACAGTACTATAAACCTACTCATTTTAAACGATTCTAATTATAAGATTTGTGGCTGAAAGTACACCTCGGAAGTCTCGTGGAATTAAATTGAACATAATGAAAAGTTGAATTTAAATAATTCGATATCCTGTATTCTTGGAAATCTGCGCAATCCAGATACAATTGCAAAACAATTTGTTTAGCTTAAGACTAAAACGCATAATATAATGTACGACATCAACTGCTTGTCGAGACGGATTATTAGTGATTATCCTGCAAATCTGCTCATTCTTGGAACATAACATGCACAATACTTGAGAGCATATTCCTAACAAAACTTACTAAACTAAAGCATAAAGGGCCGTAGCACGAAAATTTCTTGGAACAATAGGTCAAGACAACTGGACAACTCGCAATTGAGAATGTATGCATGTAAACTTTAAATATTAGAAATATCCAATCACGTCCTCTTCTCGCTTAGGTCCTTCAACCCGGATGAGCTGCGGTGCTCCACCAAAACTTTTGTAGATTTTCAAATGATAAAATATCGTTTTCTTTGGTGTGCGTGCTCGAACTTTGACGAAGTAGTTGACACCGTTGACGAGCTGTGTTCGGAAAGAAATCGGGATCACCTCTCCTCGTATATTCCTTCCACCTGGTAAGCCCAGAAGATGTGCCCTGATCTCCGAATGTGTTTCTTGGACAATTTCAGCAATTTCTTGGGTTGCAGGACGATCTTGACTGCTCACGCCTCCAGGGATAATCTCAAAATCGCAACAAATTTTGCCATTACAAGAGTACAAAAATCATGCATTATATATGCAACTGATGTTTACTCTGAGCAACTAATGTATCATAAAATACTTACCGACTCTGTCTGCGTGTCATTCTCACATTTCACCGAACGTACACCAATCAAAAACACAATTATGAAAGGAATGGTTCCTTGTAGCTTCATTTTGCTTAGTCTTCTTGGAATTTAATCCGATTGGTACTTTCCACAAATGAGACGTGCTTCAAAATTTGCACAAATCTGGTAGTGGAACTTGATTCACGACTGTTACCTACAGAAGCAGTGGACAAGCGGACACACTATGGGTTTGGTTTGGGTAACCAGAAAATACATTCAAGAAAGCCCCTTTGTTTGCTGTTAATTATTGCCATTTCATCAGTCCACGCATTTATTCAATGGCAAATGTTGGAATTTCATCGCATCAACATCTACGTAAGTAAAGTATGTAAAATGTAATGAGTTTTTAGGCACAGAGATTTTTTTCATCCATTGAGCAGAATGTTAGATTGCACTTCAAGAAAACATGTCAGTCATTTTAGCCTTCAGTCCAATGTGGCTGCATTCTGCATCTTTCTATGCAACATTCTATCTGACAAAATTATGCAGCCGTCAGCATTTTAGTGATACTTACCAGAGGATACCAAGGGAAAAATGTGCAAAAACTATATATACTGACAAGTTGTTTACATGAATGACGATTCTGCACAGCACCCACAAGTTCTTATCCTTGTGAGAATCCTTGCGACTTAATGTGGAGGCAAAAGCATGCCGATAATTTGCAGATTGGCGATTGCAGACGCCAGTCTGCATGCATGCACTTAGCTTATTGTAGGCATATAAACTTGAACTGAAGTAGTGAACTTTGATCCTTCTTCGCCATTTACGCATCAGTGGGACTGCAGCAGGCAACTGCTTTTATAACTTTAGCAGTTCGCAATTTAGGTGTGGACATGGACACATTCCACGTATGTTATAATTAATGTTCAAACACAATTCAGACGGGACTCGACGCGATGCTGTTGTATGGTGCATGTGATATTGGCATGTGCATGTACATATTTGCTTTCTCATCTTCTCATCAGCTTCCGGCTCTCGTTTATTTAGTTCAAATTCGCATTAACATGGCTAAATTATAGATGTATCTGCAAATGTTTTCATGCGAAGCCACAATTATAGAAATTATTAGGAAGTGTTATAATTAAAGACACTATGCTATGCACCACAAACCATATATGATCCACGTAGCTTGCGAGGATTGCGACGAGTCTTATTTGTGACGTGTGTAACTCTGGTTAGCAAATTGAGTAAGATTGTGCATCCAGGCATAATTATTATTAATTCGTCTGTGTTGCGTTTATTAGTGGATTTATTGAAACAGTAATAGTGTGAAATGATTTTATAGTTCAAATGTAATGTCACTAATGTCAGTCAATGTATGAAGTATAGTTTCATCTGAAATGTGTACGTGAGGGGAAAATCAGATTAGACGTGATACGAACATCACACATCATAAATCTAAAAGTGATATATTTGGGTTGAATCTTGTAAATTCTCTGGAAATGGCAGAAACGTTGAAAGTTAATGTTGAATAATATGTATCCATATACCCAAAAAACAGACGAAACTTCAACGGCGGCATCTTTCACAGAAAATATCATCTTTCCACTGGAGCAAGACGCGAGATTTTGCAACTCTGCTCAGTTTCAAAACATGAAAGAAAATCTGTAAACAAACAGACAAAGGAAATTCTCGGAACCCAGAGATTACGTCCATTTCCTCAATCAATCAAACCAAGTCAGCATGGGAAAGCGTGATGTGTATGTTGCAAATAATTATTTATGAGCTGCTATAAAAATAAATATTTAAACCTGGCTGGAGACAAATCTACATAAACATAATGCTATTCTGGATAATGTTTCAACTGTGCACTTTCAACCACGCGCGACGCCACACTTTTATTGGCGGCGTGGTCAATTTTACGAATATGGCCCAATTCCACGAATTCGTAGTACAGATTCACATCAACGAAGAAATATACATACATAATTTGTACCATTTTCTATTTTCCGATATTTACTGCATCTCAGTTGCTTAAACCCATAAATAGTAAATCCTAATAATAATATAAATAAGAGCTAAGTAAGGAAGTCGATGTCCTCGAATATGTAATCTTCTCCGCAGAGCATGCTCCCATAGATAATAGCATTCAGAACTAACGCCTTTGGTGCGACCTGCAAGCCCGTGTTCAAGCACTTTAAAAAATAACACAAGTTCATGCGAAGTACATGTTCCATTTTAAAATCCATGTTGTAATGCGAACAGTCGTATAAATCTACTACTAAAGCGAATGGATAAAATGTGAAAAAAGTGTTTTCTCATAAAATGATGTGCAAATTTAATAACTGCATGGATGAAAATGAAACAAGATTGAGACACTCTTCTGGAATGAAAACAAAATGCCAGATAAAATTGGCCTAGAGTTAAACGAGATAAGATTAAAAGTGATTTTGCATCCATGTATTTTCTTGCTCCATGCATGAACAACCGCAGAAGAGAAGGGATTTAAGCTTTTACTTCATTTGCTTCATTGTAGATTGCCTCAATGAAATGTGTGTGAACTGGTTACTATCAACCGTCTTCAGTCTTAGCTAAAAAAACGTATATCGAGCGGAGCTAGTGAAGAGGCAAGAGGCGGGGCTCCTTCCAAGACTCTCTTCAAATATATGATTTTAGTTGTATAACTTCATTATACGCAACAAATAAGAGGTTGCGAAATGAAATATATAATGACAGTAGTATTAAAAAAGGATTCTGATAGTATTTAGCACTCATCATCGTCTACGAAAAAATCTGGAGCTTGCGCATGCCTCCGACGCGGACATGTTGACCCTGCCATGCCACGGATAACTTCTTCATATTATCAGTTGACATGATGCAGAAACCCGTCAATTTGTATTCATGAGCTGAAGTGTGAAGAAAGGTCTTTCATACAAATCATCTTTCTATAAACTAAACCTGCCATTTATTTTTATTCACTCCCAAAATTGGTATTCGCAAAAATTCGCAAAACCGAAAACTTTTGAGTTTGAGACATGTTTAAAGTCGTCAATGAAGGAAACCGCAGAATTGACCGGTGAAGAATGGTTTGTGTGGCGTCACAAAGTCTTCCGTAGTGTGGATATTCATACTTGGTCACATTATGGAGGGTAATGGACTCTGATGTGGAAGTGGTTTCTGTTCCCGAATATCCAAAATAACTATGTCATACGCAAATGTGACAATGTTGACGTAGTCAGTTAGAAATTAGTATATATTCAGAGTTCAAGTGAAAGTTAGCGTCAATTATAAGAGTGAAAGTGGACAGTGCAATGGAAAATGGAAGTATAGTTTCCCGCAATAAGAAGACCTTAATTAAAAAAAGAGTTAAAATGATTCCTCATTTGAAACATTTAACGTTATCGTTATACATTATTCCCGTACTCGTTACAGTATCGAGTTGCCTTCTCCAGGCTTCTTGTGCCGCAATTATTGGAAGAATTTCCCATGATCGTTTTAATATAACGACGGAATCTCCAGATCTTGTCGAGATATTCAACACAAGAGAATGGAAATCAATAGCTGCACAAGGTCAACAGGTAAACGCATCATGTGAAATTTCACGTGTTTCACTCGTGCAAAAAGAGAAATCTCATCCAATGCAATAGTGTGAACATGTCTATCTGAATTTGACAGATCAAGATCGAAACACTCAAGTTGGAGACAAAAATACGTTTACGTTATGCAAGAACGAGGATCAATACAGATTTGTATAATCCCCATGATAAGCCGTTGCAAGCCAGCTTCCAAATCAATCTGCCCCAGGATGCCTTCTTCACTACTTTCAAATTGTAAGAAGTTGCACGATAAAAGAAATCTATAAAAACAACGTTTCAGGTTTCAAAACGATCTTAATTTAAAAATTGACAAAAATTTGTTATGATTTTAGGAAGCGTGGCCGAGGCAGAGAACCAAAGTTGTATGCTGCATCTGTCATGAAAAAGGAAGACGCAAGAAATATCTTTCACTATGCACATATCAAAACAAATGGGTCTATTACTGCTGGATTTATAGAGTTATCGTAAGAACATTATTATTCACATGATACAAAAGCCCTTCATATTATGCAACTAAAAGCATAATCTTCAAAATATGTTGCATCTTGTCCAACTAGAAACGAAAATAACATGACTTCGTACAACTTGAAATTCACACTTGGGCCCAAAGTCCACATCCACGCTTTCCTCATTTACGAAACGCAAATCCAACGACAATTTCGAATGTATCCGGACAAGATCCACGTTTACCCTCTTGAGGTAAGTTCAGCATAAACAACTGGAACCTATAACTATATGATATGATGCATACATGATTTGGCGTCTTATGGTACTGATATTCCAACACATTTGGAACCTGTGAAGGTGTCATTAATTGACTTCCTAGAAATATCCGTGGACGTTGAAGAGTTGGAGGATATCAAGAGCCTACAATGCTCGTCGGAAACAGAAGGTCAGTAGGTTGCACATAAATTCACATGCTCATGTTTACTTCGGTTTAGATCTGAAGATGAGGAGAAGCAATTTGTCATTTGTGCCACATTCGTTTTGTTTTTTACAGCTCACTACCACAACTGTAGTGCTCTAGTCTCCCAAATGTCTCCGAAACGAGTAATGTTAGTGTGGCAAGGGGAAAATGTGACGGCGAATTCCGTGAAGAGTAACCCATTCGAGTTTTCCTATGAGCTGAATCAGCGCAACACGAGTACAGCAGTTGTGGTACGAATTTTCTTCTGAGTTGAGTTTAATTCAATGATCATACACCTGCATCGATCAAATATGGGCATTTTGAAATATGTTGATACGAATAGCTTACTCAACGCAACGGAAATTTCTATTTCGTCCACCTCTTCGTACCAGAAAACCTGCCGTTGATTCGCAAACATATCGTGTTCCTGCTTGACATTTCGGACTCAATGGTATGAAATATGATTATGTTATATATGATGCAGTTTTTATTGCTGAAAGCAAGCTAACCATTCATGATATTATTGACCCACTAATGCTCTCACAATGACATCACATCCGTCTCTTCCTCCTCATTCATTCAAACCTCAAACCCAAGATAAAGAGATAAATAAGTTGTCAACCTTTCCTTATGACATATAGCATGGGAAAAAGTTGGACCAACTCAAGTGGGCGATGATCGAAATCCTAGATGACCTTGCCCCTCATGACTTTTTCAGTATCGTAACTTTCTCCAACGAAGCAACGGTAAGTACTTACACGTCATTTTTGTATACAAGCATAATTATCTTTTGGGGGCAATGCGAGAAAGCTTATCTAGAACGGCCTCCAAGTGCCCAAGTAGATACATGGGCCCAATCTTAGCTTTTCTAATTAAAAAAAACTAGGTATCTTTTGATATTTCGTCACGCGAACATTATTAACGAGTGGTTTTCTAAAAGTCATTTCTATTTCCCGTTTTCCGTGGTTCTGTAGGTCTGGTCAAAATACGCCGGAGACCGACGAAAGTGTCCAATTCCCTTTCCAGCAAGAGAAGAGTTCAAAGAATCAGCAAGACACTATATACTAACAAAGTTATCAGCAACTGGCACAACGGATATTTACTTAGGCATGAGCACAGCATTCGACCTCATTGAACTCTTTTCTCCGGAGAGAGAAGATAATACTTGCAAAAACGCAAATGCGATACGAACACCATCACTGCTTAGACAGAAATTGCAATCTAAGCTTCCGGAAAATGTGGAGTCAATGATATTCTTCTTAAGCGATGGACAAGCCACGAAAGGTCCAAGGGACTCCTCAGTGCTCCTCAACTCCTTCAACATAATCAACCACGCAGAAATAGTTTCTCCAGTTCCCATCTACACTATAGCGTTTGGAGAGGACGCACAAGTGGACTTCCTTACGCAACTCGCAAGAGAAAATGGAGGAACGTTTAAAGCCATTCCGTTAGTGTCTTCGGGAGGAGTCGAGTTAGCAACGTTTTACGCTGAAATCTCATCGCAAATTTTGGCACGTGTGCATACTACATTCAGCATCAATGGAACAACTATTCCTTTAAATAATTCTTCAGTTGATGCCGCAAAACTTGTGCTGATTAATGGGACAGAAATGCTAACCGCTGGACAATTGTTCCTCGGTGGTAATAATGGCAATCAGAGTCAGGGAACACCGTCGGTAAACAGATGGGCCATTCCGAAATTGGTGGCGACTACTTCAGCCATAAGTGGAAAAGGACGGCAAAGGTACGAATCCGCATTTTACGATTGTAGCTCCCTGGAATCATCTTTAGACAATTGTTTGGAGAAAATTGACCACTTCTTGGAAAGACTTCAAGCGTACCAGCTCCTCAAAAAGTTGATGCTCAAGGATATGCGTGTGCAGGAAGGTTACTCTTGTCCAAAATCGTACAATGATGATTCTTACAGTCAAGATCTAGAATACTCTGACTACGAGGATGAGCGTCGTGAATGTGTGAATCCGTATAAAGATCAAATCATTGACTTAGCGGTGAAGGTAACATTGATGATTCTTCTGTGATAATAAATTATCAATAGCATACATTCTTCCAATTATCATCAAGCATGAACATGATTCTATGATTCAACAGTTTAATTTCGTCACGCCCTACACCTCCTTTATCCTTTGCACTGGACCCCGTGTGGACATCGGTCTTACTGGGTCCATGGGTTCGAGATGGCCAGGAATGATGCATTCAGATCAGCCACAAAAGAGGTTCCAATTCGACGCAGACCGCAATGGTGAAACGGAAGAGAAAGCTGACGTTGATGTAGTGTTGGTTCCACCATCACATAAACTTCTTCGGGACGGGGTTGAGGTGGAAGAACCAGTACCTGTTAAAGTCGTGGACTTTACAAGTCAGTACGATATGAGAAAGGGTCAGGATAATACCCAATGGCTTTCGAAAAGGTTACAAGATTTCGCAATACAAATGTTTAACAAACTCCTACGACCAAAATCCCGTATCAATCACAATAATACACCCACCCAAAACCATAATACTACCGAACATAACAACAATGCCACTTTGCCAGTTTCCATTAAGTAGTTAATTAAAAACTAGTCTGAATTGAAGATAAGTTGTGTAAAAAATGCTTTTACATTTAAATCCCACCGAGAGTATTGCAAAAATAGTCGAAATAATCAAGTTAGTGATTATTATCAAGATTATGTCTGACACGACTTAATTACTTATAATTAAATAATAGCACGATGTTGTTAGTTCATATGTCTACCTAAATGTACTTTAACAGAAGCTGAATTTAAAATATATAAATTTAATGCTATAGTTGATTATTGTACCTGGACAAGAGCATCATTAAAATACACATTTTGTACTTTTTTAGTAACATGCTGAGAAAGCATTTCATTTCTGTGCACTAAAAAAGCATGCATACAAACAATCACTGGAGATGAACAAAGGACAAAATTTGCATAATGATAAGCAAGATAATAATACACACGTATGAAAACAAGTGCATCCCAAGAGCTCACAACTCCCGTCCAGCGAAGCACATGTTGATGAACATCTGCGGGAAGGGATATCGGCTGACTTCAAGCATGTTGCTGTTGTTATTCTTGACATTTTTAGAACTTAATCAACAGAAGCATTTCTTGATTTTCAATTTTGGAGTGGATGTAGTTAGTTACAAGGACTATTTAGATTTAATGTGCGTGTAATTGTAAGAAATTAAAAAGATGCTTGGAGGAAATTTGCGAAAAGTTTGTTGCAGTGCGACTAGTAGTGTCTGCAGCTGTCAGCGACATTGCAATTTTTCTATAAATTTTGGAACTAAGATAACCGGAAGTTATTATGGAAATGGAACGACTGGAAAGTTGGAAGGGGAGCGACGTAAATTTATCATTCAGCCGGGTTCACGAATAAAACCTCAGGAAAGAGGATTTACAAAATCAGCTATTCAAAATGGAGAGGCGTCTAGTGTGAGTTCTGAGGAAGTTAGCAAATTTGAAAGGATGTCTTCGTCTTGGTGGGACAGCACTGGAGGATTAATGAAGGAACTGCATTCTATGAATAGATTGAGGTAAGATTAATGAAAATGAATGGATAAAAAATAATTCAGTGGAAAATTGTCAATGGCATAGGCTTGTGATAAAAAATTGTTTTTATGTACTAAAATGCTAGAGTGCCATTTATAAGAGATGGACTGCTTCAAAATTGCGAAACTGGTCGGGATATACAAACCCCAAAGCCTCTGGAAGGCTTCCGGATCTTGGATGTTGGGTGTGGAGGTGGTATACTTTGTGAGGTAAAGTTTTCTAACTGAATTACAAACATGTTGACACTTCGTAAATTTGACAACTGTCTACTTTTGTATTCTATATAGCCTCTTGGAAGATTAGGAGCCACTGTGAAAGGAGTTGATCCCGGCACAGAAAACATTTCAGTGGCAATGACCCACTTACCTGAAAAGCTACAACGTCAAGTTTCCTATGAATGTGTCAGTATTGAAGAGTTTGTAGTGAAGCAAGAAGGCGAACGGAGTTACGATGCAGTAATTATGTCAGAAGTTATTGAGCATGTTGAGAATCCTCAAAATTTCATCCGAACAGCGGTGGAAATTCTCAAGGTAAGAAAGAATATCTTAATCACAATTCACAATCACAGATGAGAGTGAGAGTAATAATGAATTCCTGATATGATCGCTCAAATTTGTTTCCTCAGCCCGGTGGCTCCTTCTTCTTGACCACTTTAAACAGAACAACCGAGTCGTGGATTGGCGCAATCGTGGCTTGGGAGTATGTGCTCCGAAGATTACCCGTCGGGACACACGAATGGAAAAAATTTCTCACACCGGAAGAAGTAGAAAGGATTATGAAGTCAAGTAATGTGTTTAAAAGTTTATCTTACTTGCCAAACTTTTTTATGTTGGGTAGTACAGACCAAAAATTGTACACGCACTAATGTTGATCAAATTTCCATTTTTCAGTTGGACTGAAGACGGCGTTGGTCCATGGAATGTGCTATAATCCTATCAATAACACCTGGAAGTGGTCTTCCCACCGCCCAATAAATTACGCATTTCATGCCATCAAAGATTAGCCCGATAGTTGTCTTCGGTTTTGTGCAAATTTTCCTACGCATATCGCAGCCAGAGGCACGAATAAAATATACAATTCCGGTTCTGTCCAAAGATTCTTTATGTTCTGTCGGTTCAATAGAAATAGAAAATTTCCTATTTCTATTGTTGCTGTAACCACACGCATACCCACAATTAAAATTTGCTGGCAATAAAATCAACAATCTGGCAAATCCAAAGGCTAAAGTTCAAGCCAAGCTATCGAATTCCTAAATCCCTTTTTATCATTCTCATGCGCAATCTTCGTTCATAGAAACCTACGTTTCGTGTCCAACAAACGCAAAAGCAAACGGGATCCAATGTCGTTAGCGGTGCCATCCGAGTACGACACAGATGTCGAAGATGACATACTTGATATTGGCGTAGAGGATGAAGATGACATTCAAATTCCGGTCCCCACGTCTGCCAGGCCCCTTGGCGCTCCATCTGTTCCGTCGATTTTCGCGGAAGAAGAAGGTTCCTTGTCACCAAATACAACGCCACAGGACAACGGTGAAGGAGCCGAAGATTTGCTCAACCCCGCCCCACCTTCCGAACCAGTCCCACTCCCAACTCAACCTCCGTGGTTTGAATGGTCCGATGACTTTATCAATGAGGAGACTTGGGAGAGTGACATTGTACGATGGAATTTTCTACTGAGAACAAACCAACCTACATACATCCATACACATGACTTAAATAAATTCGGTTTAATCATAATTATTCAATTTCCCAGCGAGGGCAAGATTACTTTGAGGACAATTTCACAGCTCACGAGCTCATTGGCATAAAAGCTCTTAGATGGCTACGGCCTTCGGACATTTTCCCAGAACCACCTTCCGTTGTCAAGTTTAATTCCCTCACACTGGACCTCATCAGTCCAAATGCGCATCTCTGCGAGAAATCTGAAACGATGAGGTACATTCTCAGCGAGATCTCCGAGTTGTATGACTATAGCTTGCAAAACAAGTTTGAATGCGAGGGTGAGGGAGTGGCATACGTTCCAAATTATGCGGAAGATGATAGGAGATGGACACCTTGGAGTCACATGTCTGTTTATATCAAAGGATAAATTCTACTTTAATTGAAATAAAGCAATTCGGGCATACTTAAAAAGTAATGAAAATGTTCATACAAAAACAGCTACAGTTGCTGTAAAGCTGGGACACCCAATGAGAAGCCAATTTACAATCCAAAAGGAAAATACTTCGTTAGGCTGTACTTCATGGGTGCTTGGCGTCGCATAATTGTCGATGACCGCATTCCCGTTCTGCCCACTGGTCGCGCTGGATTACCTTTAACAGGATTGAATGAACTTTGGCCTATGCTTCTAGCAAAAGCCCTTCTAAAAGTGGCGACGGTCACTTGGAAAACTGGGGATGTTAAGAGATTCAGTACCATCTCGGCATTGACAGGATGGGTTTATGAATGGATTGATAACATGTAACACGTTTAAAGCTTTTTAAAACGTTGAATTATCACTGATAAATATGAACTGACATTTTTGTGTTTGGCAGCGATGGGGTAAATGAAGAAGATCTTTGGGCAGATTTGGAAAACACCCTCCCGAAATTCAAGGACCCTTCCCGAGTTCCTTCTTGGGATGCCGTAATGCAAAAATCGAAACGTCGACGATTTGGCACGATTGAAACCGGGGACACCTTTTGGTGGATGCCTAATCTTTCAGCACACACGAGCGATATGGATAACATCCTTTTCCTAGACTATGAGCATGAGCCTCTCAGCCAAATGGGAGAGATTGTGGCTCCTCCTCCATCGGCAACCGCAGGAGGTGGAGAGCCTAAAACGATTGAGTACAAATGGAAGCAGAAGACAGAGTACAGCACCCGAGTTGAGCCTACTGAAATAAGGATCCCTGAACTTATCACGACTAGTGCTGACACGCCAGAGGACCAATCTCCTGGAGCACATTCCAACGCCGTCGCCACTGGTAAAAAGGCTAAAAAGGCAAAGAAGGATTTTGGGGACGAAGCAAGTGAAAAGAAATCTTTGGGCCCGAAAAAGTTTGCGAAGAAGCAGAAGGAGAAATTAGAAGTAGAAAACGAATCGTCTATATAGTCAGAGTATTTTCATATTTATTTAACATGACCTTGAAATTGTTATTTTCATCTTCGATTGCAAAAGACCAAGAAAGAGAAGGGAGAGGAAGCTGAGAAAGAGCCAAAGGTAACAACGTTTAAGGACATGGAAGATGAGACAACTGAAGAAGAAGAGGAAGGGAAGCTTAAACCAGTCGCGGAGAAGCGTTGGGGGAAAATCAAGACAATAGGTTTGCTTCACCTGAAAGATTTCATCCACATTTTAACCTTGGCATGACGCAGTTTAACTACTTTTGTCCAACGTAGTGCTGGGCGGCGACCCACCTTCAACCTTGGCCCCTCGCAAAAGTCACAGCATTCGGAAAACAGGGGCCCAAAAGGGAGACAAAACCTTGAGGACGCGGAAGTCGCAAACTACGGACGTGAAAGCACAGGGTCGGTTAGGTTCCGCCATTTCCGAAAGACTTGAGCTAGCTCAAGCTCGAGCTTCCGCATCTGAGAGAGGTTCGAAAAAGAAGAGTATGCAGTTCGCAATCACAACTCCTCAACCGCCCCCAAACAGGAGGCCAACGAGAAAGTCGTTTTTCCGTATGCCACCAAATGCGAAAATCCCCACCATCCCAGAGATCCTTTACGGGGTCCAAAAGTATGCTGGGATTGACTACAGGAATATGGTGAAGAATTGGGAAAACATTTGTGGCAAAGATTCCCCCATTGCTTTAGTGGTCGTATTGAAATGCTTCCCAAAGCCGGAGGATGATGGTGTTCCATCCGTGCCAAACTTCTTGCAGCATCCGATTCAGTTGACTGAGGTGAGGGATACTGTACTCCCGAAACCTTCGGATAGGCCGTCCACACCACTTTGGAAACGGTTTCGGTGGAAGGCGTGGGCAATGAGAAAGGGCTTAATTCCAAGTACTAGTCAACATAACCAATATCTACGTACGATACCTGTGCTTATCGAACACCAAATGCACTTCTTAAAATATTTTTAGTGGAGGAAGATCGATCCAAAGAAATTATTCACGCTGTAAAAGCGAAAACTCCGTTCATTTTCAAAAGTGACTGGTACGAATTCAAGGAAAATGTATCAATTCGAAACGATGAAGAATTCGGCGGTGAAGACGACGGCTTAGCTGACACAACGTTCTTCCTAAGTTTGAAAAGCACTACAACAGATAATACGGTTCAGCCATCAACGACTCTTGCACCAGCACAGCTTTCCCAGGGGAGGCCGAGCAAAACGGGGGACACGGTAGGTGCTCCAGAATCGAGCACTGTTGGCGACTCCACCACACCCAGACTGGAAACACCAGCTGCAACAAATGGGCAATTGATACAACCAAACTTTTCCCAGGCTTCTGGAGGTCCAGCATCCAAGCGGAAAGAACCTGTCCCAAAGCCCGGACCAGCTTCTACAAAAGCGAATCCACTTGGTAAAGGTAATCTGTCACAAATGAGTCCAACTGGCGAGAAAAGATCCTCGACGACGGAGGACGGTCTCTCGAAAGGTTCCAACACGGTGATTTTGCATGAGACGCAAATCGTCAGAGGAGAATCTGAGGAGGATTTTGATGAAGGTGCGAGAAAGCTTTCACACAGTTCGGAATCGGTGGTCCCTACTTCGGCATCAGGAACTGTGTGGATGTCCTGCGAGGACATTGCTAAAAATCTGCGCAAGTTTTGCAAGTTTTATACTTCAACGAGTATCTTTGGCTCATGCTATATTCTGAGAAGGGAGCCGAACGTGATTCAGCTCAATTTGGATCCAGTGTTTCAGGAAATACATTCCAATTTGCCCAAGTACCCTCAATTAGTAACGGAGTATAAGCAAAAGGAGAATTGCATTAATAATAGCATTTTGTTTGACCGGTGGAAATCATATCACGTCACCAATTATCATTTGGATGATAAACAGGGAATCGACTCAGGATTTTACTTGTGTATGTATTTTCTTGGTTAACTTTTCTCAAAAAGTATAGGACTTGATCTTGATTTAAATAATTTCTTTGAATTAATCAAACCAGTTAGTGATTGTTGGACAGAACAAGAGCTAATCATATCGGTGCTTTTACTTCAAGAAGAGTTCTTGAAGCAGTTCATGGCCGCGACGACGCTACACTCGGATGATATGCCCGTTCCTCCTCGTAATCATTATATTCAACATTTTTTATGCCTCTGGCGGATCCTCTCCTTGATTTAGCTGTTAATTAGAACTTTCAACTTGGTTCAATATTTAGCCACTCCGAACCCAGGCTCTGAATCATTTTCTTTTAACCCAAATGCGGAAGTGTTGCGTGAACGGGAACGGGAAATAAAAACTTCGCTAAACCTGAATCTCATCATTGAGCCGTGGGACTGGAGAAAGGACTGTTGTCTTTCAGAACCGCTCATTTGTACAACAATTCGCGATCAGTGGATTGCTCATGTTCGGCTTCCGGCAGGGTGCATAACATATAAATAATACATGATCGCCCTAAATGCGAAAATTCGTCTGAGTTAGTTGTTAATAGCAAGGTTTAAATCGGTTTTAGGCGCAACACATTTCGAATATGGATACTTTTGCAAAACAGTGAATCTCACAATAAATCGACAAAACGAGTGGAAGTTGATGACCCAAATGAGTTCCAGCGGAGGAAAAACGCAATTCCATTCAGTGTTCGGATTGTGTCTCAAACACCGATTTATGTTGGGAGTCGAGTAGAGGTTCAGAATTACATGACGAATCCTCCCATGCTCTTTCTTAAGCAGTGTGGTTAGTATTTGATATTTAATTTTACAACGCCCACAATGACATTGAAGCTATATATTTACAAATAATGCATCTTCAATGCTTACGCAGAAAGGCTTGCCAACAATCTCTGGGGCCTATTTGCATGCTTCGGCAAGCATCGGCATGCTTATTCGCAGAATTTGAAACAACTACGACGTGCCTATTGCCCAGCTTATTCCGAACCGAATTTAATTAACAAGTTTCTCCGTGGCACGCATGACACATTTGAGGAATTGTTCGTGTCACTGATAACCCAGTACAATGAAGGGAAACTTGACAGAATGTTGGTTCTTACGCTGCGAGTTTTATTTTTGAATCCAATGGTAAAAAAATTTAATGAACTTAATAAGCTTTTGCTCATTTTTCGAATCGTATCGAAAACATGTTGTAATTCTCTCATAGCTTGGGAGGCAGTTCGTTCCCAAACATCACCGAAACAGCCACGAGCGAAAGTTGTTTGAAGGGATATTTCGGACGTTGGGAAGGTATACAATAATTAAACAGAGTAAAATAGCTAAAATTCATTATGTGAAATAGAAGTACATTCAAGAAACCATTTCAATAGAAAAGCTAAAGGATTAATTTTAAGTGCGACAATGACTATTCAAAAGTATTATCGTGGATGGAGGGTGAGAACTTACCTATGCAGTATCAAGTACTCAAACAAACAACATTTTTATGTGCATCTCACGACAAAATTCTCACTATTATCTGAAGGTCCGCCGTCTCTTTCACCTCCGAAACAAATCTCATCCCAAATTCAAAAAGATTGAATACAATGTTCGGAAGATTGCATTTCTCCTCGCCCGAGAAACAGACTCGGTCTACTCGCATGCCAGCGAATACAAGGGCTTGGGTCCGGATGAGCCATATCCTCCCGTGAAAAATAACCTGACAGTCGACCCAGAAAAAGTTCCTCCAACAATCATGCCTAATCCTCCTCACTGGGCTGTAGATTTGCTCAGATTCTTGTCAGAACATAACCCATGGCTTATTACAATTCATCCTCATGCCTATTGCGTACCGCATCACGTCAAGATCCAAGAGGTGGAAGGGGAGCTCCCTCGAAGAATGAAGGACTTTTTCTGGTATCCATTTTTTAGAGAAGTACTGAAAATCCCTCCCGACTCAAAGTCCTGCTTTTGTGAAATCGATCTCCAAGTTTTCCCACAAACTGGAATCTATCTAAAAATCGTCAACAACGACAATGCCAAATGTCTTTCTCTCGTCAATAACCGCTTGTTCCTTGGACGCCTTTCGGCAAACAAGCACGGCTACACCGTTCTCTGCTACAGGTGGGCAACTTTTCCTACAACCCCGAAGGATTTCCATGAGCGTTCTCCTTCGAAACTCTGGAAAATCCGGGTGATTACTCCTCACATGCAAGATGTGCCCAGGTTTATCCACAGAGACGAGGAGTATCCTCGATTCGATAGTGCGTTGGATGAGAAGATACCATCCGAAACGCATATCTTTCGAAAGCCAAGTTTGGCTGAGAAACATGAGGCAGAGATTTCCAGGCAGAACCTTTTGATGCAAAAAGGGTATGTGGACCAGAGTGAGCTAAACTTTCCAAAGAAGTTGTGCTTGAGAAGATTAACAGGCTACTACATTCCAAACAAGGATTTCTCCTTGTGCAGGTGTGCTTCATTAAAAATGAAAATAATTTTGTCCATTCCCAATCCTTAAACCAATTACTAGAAAAGGAATTTATTCTCCAGATACGTTTTGGAAACTGAAGAGAAAAAATGTACGATTTCACTCCGCCTCCGGACAAACTACGAGCAAGCCAAAATCCGTGTTCAAGTATGGGACTGCGCCAAGAAAAGTCTCATATTCGAGGAGACCTGCAATGGAGGTGTAATCGCGCCATGTATCCAACTCCACTTAACCCGAAGGCGTCGCTTGACAGGTTCGTTGAACGAGGACTGGTCACGGGGTGATCTGGTTAGCTCCAGTGGCTTATTGGGTTTAGACAAACGGAAAAACTCCAAGACATCTTCCAAAGCTTCCGCTGAGAAGACAGTAAATTGGGAGGCTCAAAAGGAAGCTTCCACTTCGGAAATGGGAGAGAAAGTAATTAATTCTAAACCAAAACATCGCTACATTATCAGCGTCTTCATTGTGGACAACAGTTGGCCACTAACGGATCGGGAGTGGGTATACGTTCTCTACAAACGACGCAAGTTTTTCAAGGACATGCGACGATGGGACTACAGAGATTGTGAGCGGCGACGACGGGAACGGGAGGAGAGGAACAAGGAAACCAATAGTGAGTCGAATCTGAGAGAAGGATCTGAAATGGACGCGGGAGTTGCCACTCCTCCAGAAGGAGGCACCCCGGAAGTTCAAGTTACACCAACGGAAATGCCCGCGGCGCCCTTATTGCCTGTGCCATCCGACACAGCGACTGCGGTCCCAGAGAAGCAAAAGGAGGAGAAGGTGGTTAAAGATAATAAAGAAGACTTCATTTCGGCAAAAAGAAAAAAGACAAAAACTCCCAGGCACCTTGCTGACAAGAGAGAAAGGGAAAAAGACGCAGATAAGGATAAAGCGGAAAAAGTTGAAGGGAACAAAGATAATTTAGGTTGGGATAAAATAATTGCGATATATTGTACACATTTTCCATCGTTGGTGAACTATAAAAGCTTACGTTTTACCAGGCGTACCTCCAACGACGGTGGCAGACACAAATCCAAACTTCAGCGGGCCCATTGAATCGTCTCCTTCAACAGCCTATCCAGCAACACCTCCACCAACGATGATGAGTAATCTAATGGCACCCTTGACCCCACAAGATGTGGCTGACAAGCGGAAACAAAAAATTAAGTCAAGGTGTAACGGGAGTTTGATGATTAAATATGGAGGGAAGCAGTCCCAAGATGTTCGTCATTTTGATCAGCCTCACTGGAGTTTGGAGATAGTGACGGATTCCACAATTGTACAAACACATCAATGAATTTAGATATTAAAATAAATTGGAAACAAAAAAACTAATGCCTGATTGCTTTCTGGAATAGAAATACAAGCTAAAGAGCAACCGTCAAATTCTACGGAAAAGACTGCAACAAGCAAAAGAAACATGGGAGCAGGGAGGATTTGAAAGACTGGACAGGGCACTCTGTCACAGACGAAATTATCTTCTGGAGAATCTCGTCCCCATCAATTACAACTCTAATCATCCATTTAGCATTGTGGACCCAATGACCAATCTATACTCATGTTTGCGTAAGTTCTATCTCCCAATGTTTTTTTCATAATTTTATCCAGCTCAGTTCTGTAGGATAGGTGTTGAAGCGGTATGACACTAATACTTTATATGCTTTAGATTTGGAAGACTATGACCTGAACGGCTACTCCAATCGTGAATACGTTCAATTCCTCCAAAAATCCTGGGAAGCGAATAAAGAGGAGAAGCAACGTGCCCAAGAGAAACTTTTAGAAAAGCCAAGGAAATTCCAGCACAGCAAAATCAAACCTTACGGCATGGAATATCTTCCCCGCATTCTCCGTCAACGTGTGGAAAGATATCGAGAAATCCGGAGAGAAGCGAAGAGAATTGAGCTCAACTTGAGGAGGCAAAGCTCCTTTCAGGAGGACGAAGATGAGGAACCTCCTGCTGAAGTTGACAACAGTCCGGAACAAGGGCCAACTATACCGGCAACAGAGGTGGAGGTCCTTGTTCCCTATCAAGAGAATGTAATCGCAGCAGACACAACGGATGGGGCAACAGGACATAATTCAAAATCAAAGAAAATCATTTCAAAAGGGAAAGGCGTTATGAACCCTGCTCCAGTGGAAATTGCCGCAAGTACAATGAAGAAGAAGCCTGACGCCCCTACAGAGAGGCAACGGCACATGTCGGGATCTATCCAAGCTCCAAAAAGCAAGAAATTAAAGATATCTTCGTCAAACAATAATACGACGAAAATACCAGGTCAAGAGCAGCAAGCGGCGGCCGTAGTGCCTCCAGGAATGGTTAAAGTCGTAGCTATTGCTCTGAGTAGTCAGAAGATAGCTCCTTTGGACGGGACTGACGGCATTAATAAGTTGCAAATGACAAGATTGAAGCGATGTGGGGTGATTGGAGAAATATTGAAGAGATATGAGGAGTTTTTCAAACAACCGAAAACTATTCGGGAAGGATTGCTGGATGTCACTAAACGACATCAGTTGGACGTCCCCGCATCCAAAAAACGTAATTTCTTGGTTACAATTTTTGGGAAAATTGAAAGAAAGCTTAAAAGCATGGGTTTAAATTTGTTTGGGTCATTTCCTGTCCAGTTGTTCTCAAAAGATCCGGAATTAGCAAATATTGCCAAAAACTGTTCACTTCAGATGAGCACAAGAGTCGAGAGAGTTTGGTCACGGAGAAATTGTTAAACTGGGCGTATGATTATTCCTGTCTTCAGCCATGTAATGAGACGAAGGAAGCATTCGAAGATCCTGGAGAACTCCCATCTTTCTTTCTGCAGTCTATCCTTGAAGATCCTAATGCGGAAGAGGAGCTAGAATCACAAAAGAACGAAGTTAGATATCCTTTGCCACCTCCAAAAAGGCCAACGCATGTCCTCATTGGTCCAAAAATGAAAGATTGTGGCTTAATTAATAGCAACAGTAGTCGAATGACTTTTAATACTTAACTAATTAAGACAATGATTAAAGACGCTTTGCTACAAGTATAAATGAACTCTAGAGATATTCTACAAAATTCTTTCAACAGTTTCAACATGATAATAACAGTTTTGTAAATGCTTAAGGTACAACTTGGTCAGGTACTTTTTAAGTGATATCAGTGGGTGTATCAGGTCTCCTCACAGTTTTCAAAATTATATCCAACTTGAGATCAAATTCATTTATTTTCTTGTCCATTTGCTGGACATTGAATTCCAGTCTTTTCAGCCGGTCTGAGTCGGACTGTTGAGAAGTGTCGCGGATGAAGATTTGCTGTTGGCCAACAAACGAGGCAGAAGATCCTTTGCGGAAGTTGCCGTAACTTCGTTGCCGAAATCCGGACCCGGAACGGTTCCCTTTACATCTTCGAACCAGTGTAGAAACTGATTTCGCCACGAACCAATATTTTATGGAGAGCTTTGACTCACAACTGAGAAGTTTGTCCGAGATATCATTCGGGTGAACGGTGAGTCTGCAGCTTTATTGCAGAGAATATATACTTCATTGTTACAACGCATGGTCCTCTTATGGTTTGCGAAAGATTTAGAGAGGGATTTTACTTACTTTTTGAGTTCGACTGGTTTACAAAGGAAATTGAAGCAGCATAGGAAGTTGTTTGACGGGTTGGGCTTCGCAACCGCCACATTTTCACGGAGAAACTTCCTGGCGAAATGAGGAATGAAAGCGGTAGCTTCATACAAAGATTTTTCCAAATACGCCAAGTATCTTATTCTTCGCTTGATCACGTAGATTTCTGCATTCTTTCGAATTCCCTATAAAAAAATTTTGTCAAGAGTTCTTATATGAGTTTTCCAGCATGAAATATCTTTCGCATACAAGACGAGGAAGTGGTCTAGATTTTTACCTGGATATCGCTAACTGCAAGACCCACAAGCAAGTTCATGAGAACCAATGTTATAAACACGAGAAAGGTCACGAACCACACATGTCCAGCGAAGGAATGCTGCAACATATACTTCCTCGTGTCATTTCTATCGCCAGAAAGGGTTTGCTCATCATTGAACAAACCGTCGTAGTTTAGCTCGCCAATCATCATTGCCAAAACTTGTATCATGGAGAGTGGCACATCAATTGGTCGTGGTTTCTGTGAAATATTTGAGAAAAAATCACTTATAATCGGCTTACATTGGTGCTTTGCCAAAAAAAATAAGTTTTCCATGTCTCAGAGTGTCCTTTACAACTGGGAAGAGGATACTGAAGGATATGGCAAAGCCGATGAGCACAGTAGAGTACATTGTCAGGGACCAGCAGAAATTGACGGCAATCTGAAAGTATACGTAATCGATGGATGCTTTTTAGTTCAAGTGAGGTTTTGCGTAGATGTAAAATTGAGCATGTACCTTGACAAACATTTCCACATAAATAGCCACCTGAGGCAACCTTCCAATTTGGACGAATAGCTGACACCATGAAACTGTGATGCCAAACTGAACAAAAAATTTCATACATTGAGCCACGAAAATGCAATTAAAATTATAAGCTATGTTCACGTAGGTAGTTTCATTATCATTCAAAATCTTACAGCTGCAGCCGGATACAAATATGAATACAAAGGGGAATTCTTATTCCAGGCAATGATCACAGTGTAAAGGACGGAGAGGAACCCAACAAATTGGAAGTAGTTGGAAAAGTCCCTGAGATATTCCTTCAGGTCGTATAAGGCGTGTTGTATTTCCTTGAGGAGGATCATAAGGGTGCACATCACAACAAAAACCGAAAGCATTTTCCCAAACACTCCGATTTCACATAATTCATCTAGGGCCGCGTTAAAAAAAATTGCCGTATTTATGCCGGAACTTTTTTGGTATTGTGGATAAATATTTTGACAAATACCTGGGTTGATGACGTCTGAAGCATTATGTCTAGTAATTGCAGGTACATTAATTTTATCCAAACCCTTCTGCAGTTGGACATACAGGTTGTACGGACAGTCGAAGAAAATTGTGGCGCAAATGAAAGCTGTGTAGGCTAGCAGTACTTTGATCTGTGAAGTGCAATAATAATTAAATCTTTTGTTCATGCATTGGATTGGATAGCAAAAGGATATGCCTTAAGCATAGGTGGGCCTAACTAACCTGCAGCATAAGGAAAAAGAAATAGTACATTTCCAAACTTCGCCATTTGATGTCTGTAAAGATGTTCACGAGTGGATGCTTCAGGAGGATTTTGTATGTTGTCGCGTCATTTTCGCTGTAATTGAGAAGTCGTTTGAGGAAGGCGAGCTCTTCGCTCGCTTCATACTTGTCACTCAGCCATTTTTCAGCAGGAAACACTTGATTCATGGAGCCGTTGTTGTGAGCATTGATGAGGGAGATTTGCGGAGGAAGGATCACACTTAAATCAACGGTTAGTTCAAACTCAGGATCTTGAACGGTCTTGTTCCCTTTAACCTTCACAGCTCGATCAAACACGGTTTCCAGTACTGCAGGAATCTTCTCCACTAGGATTTCTATCATTGGCTTACCCTTCCTAAGAAGTTTCATATTATATTTTGAGACATATATTCATCTCCTCCATCATACAATAATGTACATGGTTTTTATATACATACACGGTCCCGAGACATGCTCCATTCTCTAGAAGCGCTTTCGCACATTCCGTAAACCGATATTCAGTGCAGAGGTAGAGAGGCGTTACCCCACTTCCATTTGGGATGTCCAAACTTCCGCCGTGGTAGGTGAGAATCGTCAAGCATCGAATAGCTTTTTTGGAACAGTCCTCACAATTGCAATCTGATTGATTGAGTGAATGAGAGCTTGCGAACATATTGATTTTTTTGTCATTTGAGATTTCGAGAATGTATGGATTTAAACCTACCTTGCAATCTCGCTACAACCAAAAAGGCAGGTGTTCTGCCCTCATTATCCTGAACATTCGGATCTGCTCCAACTTCCAGCAGAATCTGACTAATGTCCGCGTGCAACTTTGAGCAAGAGATGTGAAGAGCCGTTTGATGTTGCTCATTCCTCTGATTCACCAAACTTCGCAAACTAGACTCCGGCTTGAGCGAGATCTCGTTGAGAATGTCGGAGACACAACTTGTGTTCTCTGTTTCTGCTGCTTGCAGCAGATTTTTAAGTTCGGCAGTCATTATTTTTACATTATTTGTGTCTTATAAGGAGGAAATGTCTGAAAGACTCGTTTTCTACAAGTTCTTTTGACTTTAGTTTTCAGACAGGGACTAAGAGCTGATTCCATCGTTCTGTCAATACCAACGATTGAAGCAATTTGCAATAAAATGGTTCTCCAATTAGAAATCAATCATGGATGTGTTACAGGTATGGATGGATGTAAAAATAACAATTTTTTTGTTTTATCCTCTTTTGTGGCCAGATATTATGACTCATTTTGTTTATATCGCTCATAAAACTCCCAAAAGGGCTTATACACTTATGCATATGCACCTTCCTTCACTTTATCCTGCGGAATGCCAACTGAATGGATATTTATCCAGTATTCAGCAAACTGTTGGTTTGGTATTTTGCAAACAACTTTTATGAAAATCGGCATATAATTTGTGTTTACTCTGATTCTGACTCACTTTCACCAATTCTTGTTTCCCGTTTCTAACAGGCAAGGATCGATACATAAAGAGAAAATTGTGGAAGTGGAAAGGTATGTATCGCTTTTCTTTCTCTGAACGTCTGAACTGGACTGGACAACTCTTGGATAATAGTATACCAAACGTGCCTATATAAACGTACGTCTGCTTATTTCGTTATTTCCATTTTATACAAATATAAATTCCAGCAAAAATATGAGAAAGGCAACGGACTGGAAGTTACAGGCTATAACGTTATAACACTCACTCAGCATATTAGGATACCCTCCAATAGAGGTACAAGAATGGAAGAAAAGCTTTGATACAATACAAAACCACTTGTCAAGTCAAGTTAAGTTGACCATGAAATGAATTCGTATAAATATTTCCCTGTCACTTGTCTACAAGCTGGAGAAATGCGGTGGAAAAAGTATGAAAACGGGTGGAAGTCTTTAATATTCATGTGCTTTCCTGAATTAGTGGAACCTAAAACGCTGCTCATGGACGTAGCTTTTCCTCTCTACAATATACACAAAAGTATAAAATTGGCAATTTTATAGTCAAAAGTCAATGGCATATCAAATCAAACTCGGAAAATATAATATCATATATACTTCAGTTTCATGCTGTCACAATCAATGTGAAACTCCGTATTCCGAGTTCAAGGCCAGCATCATATTATTTATTATATTTTCATGAGGTAAAACAACTGGAAGGTTGAGGTTGCGTATTGTGCACAGCACTACTCGTGTGTATGATTGACAAGTACAAGGTGCAATTAAAATTACAATAAAATGATATACTGGAAAATATAGTTGATAATTCGAAGCGGCGAACATAAATGTTATAAAATAATTTATGGTGGAGAGATAAGTTAAGTAATACCATTATTAAAAATAATACAAGTTTTAAAAACAAACATGTATTTAAATCAGCCTTTGAGGACGTAGACAGGCTCGAGCAGCCAGTTTTCCGAAATATCGTCCGCGTTGCATGTCAGCGTTCCGAGAGGAGAAGCTTTCCTAAAAAAGAGAGAGGGGACCATATGCAATATATATCTATTAATTTGTTATCAATATTTTAGGAGATATAAATCAGGTTTGAATGTCATATGTCATTATATTTGCGGAGCTATTATGTGTATTTACTTAGGAAAAGCGATATAATATACTTGGAATGTCATGTTTTGTCATTAAGTGTGATGGACGTGATAACGTAAGCGCTGAAAAAATATGGGGAAATGATGTAGGAAAAACGCTTATATACTTACTTCCGTCGGTTAATGCCAAAAAAGTTGTCAATCCTTTTGCGCACACGCTCAAGTAGGTTAAGTTGCTTGAAACTGTGTCAGAGAAAGAGAAAATCGTGTTAGCGAAGAGCTTAATATGCCCATAATACAATACAATATTGTACTTAATCAGCTTTAGCCACAGACAATTTTGGGGAATACGATCATGAAATACTCAAACATGTACAAATTTAAGTAATGGTATTTCTTCATTCATAATTATTGCCATTAGGAAATGTGAAACGTGACAATGGTATAAAAAGAATCAAGTAGTAAATGTACTCAATCCACACATTCACATTAAATTACTGAATGAGATGAAATTAGTAGATTTCTTATTTTCGGTTCTCCTTTGGAGCTTAATTCATTTTAGGTGGAGAAAGTTTACGGGAGTGTCATACTTGAAAGTGGTTAAGAATGAATTAAAATTGATGTTTACTCTTAATTAAATTTCGCTTCGATTTTACCCTCTGGATATGGTTAGAGACACATTGAATACTTAGAATTGAAATGACTTACTCGAAATTTTTAATGCATTGCTGATTGCCCCAGTTTTTAATTAATACATGTCCATCTCCAGCGTCCTCCGTTATCCATTTCTGCGTGCTGCTGTCATTAAATAGCTGGAGTCGCCATATAAAAAATATATATGAAGGTATAGGTATATAGCTCAGCAAGGCGAATTGGAACAAGTCCAATCCAAAGTAATTATAGAGATAAGCGTCCTACTCAGCGTGGACTACATTGCGTCAATGAAACTCACCGACTGCGTCAAATTGACAATACTGTTGTCCAGAGTCAACACAACGGTATCCTCCGGCAGACTCTCAATGGTTGCATTGATTTTTCCCGTTTCGAGGTAATTCTTCCAGTCCCACGACTGTCGTTGAGGGAGTAAAATAAACTTCTCAGGGTTGCTGATAGGCTTCCCCACTTGGGTACTCTCTCCAAGAGCTAGCCACATTTGGTGGTCTTGCGCAATCCACGGCGAGGTGATTATATCAGCTTCATGTCTGAATTGCTTCCCGGAAACTGCCATTGCCTACGAGCATCATATATATATAAATATGCATGATGTAAAATGGTTTTGAAAACCCGCAAGTTGAACCATGAATTTTTGTAGGTTTGAATGCTCAAGTTACCTTCCCAGTCGCAACACTCGTAATCGTGTAAAATTGTCCATTTTTGAACTCAAGAGAGGGCAAGGCTGAAGAAGCACTCCAAATCGTGAGAAGCAATTGAACGGTCAAGATTGTTCGTTTCATACCGAAACTTGGCCAACTTGGAACTTTTCGAGCATTGAACAACTTCCTGCTTCGGGAAACCCCTCTAATAACACGATCTTCACGTACTTCACGAATAAGTGATATCCAATATATCCAAACACAAAATTGGCAAAAGCGTATAATATACGAACAGGCACTTCAGTCCACTTGAGTTGTTGGTATTGGTATTGGATTTGGAATCACATTTGTCACAAGTGAAGGTTGAGGAGAACAGGAACTCTTGGACAAGAATTATGCTCCTTCCAATCACTTTTACGATTTTTATGCATTTACCTTGCAAATGAAATGGACTTTCAGTTTCGTTCAGAATACAGATTGCTCTCTTAACGTATCATTTGGCTGGCAAATTCCTGTTTGTTCCTCATTGCTACATAGAAGCACATTAGTTGTAACTTAATTACACATATGGACGGAGTGATCAACTCAAAAAGTCATTATAAGATTATCACATTGCGACATTCACTTCTTTTTAGTCCTAATCTGTATGTAATGTCGTCTTTTGCCCCTTTTGTCAGGCTTACCGAATATCTGCCTCATGTAAAAAGAAGCTATATACAAACGGTAACGCATATAACGCACAATCGTGATCGCACAAAAAAACCAATTATGGGTAACGTCAGTGGACAATTATGGTTTCGTTTCGTGTATTCCTTTCAACTTCAACACGATCACCTTGCCATGATGAGCACTTTAACAAGTTGATGGTGTCCTGTCTGACATGCATTTGTGAGACTTCTTGACACTTCCAATGCAAAGCTCTTCTCAGAAAATCTGAAAGTGTCTTTACTGTACAATAAGACTTGACAAAGTCAATCTATGCGTAGAAGCACTGCTTCGATTATATTATGTTTTTTCATTTGAACATTCAACAAGTCCATTCAAGCCTTTATGAATGTGCCGATGCCGATATGCATGAAAGCATATATTTTTACCATGTTTTTAAGAGCACTTCAATAATGCATGCGCGTGCATTCAAGCAGGCTTCCTCTGAAAAGTTCAAATCCCATGTTAAAAGCGTTTACTGAACCACTTCACACATTGGTAAAATAATAGGTCTCGTGAAGAACCAAAGTTATTGAAACGTGTCCTTTCCACCTCACTAAGAAATGCATCAAGTGCCTCTGCTCACGTAGATCTAATTCACGTCCACGTCCACCTGTACGGTTTCATATACAAAGGTTGGAGTAAAGATTTTCACTGTTCCACTAACTTCCTGGTTTTGTTGACAAGAGTGACATGGGTGAGATGAGAGGAGATGGGTGACGCCTTGACCCAGTGAACCTGAACGGAACAAAGTCATTCCTTTTCCCACTAAACACGGCTGTAGAGATTTTACTGGGGTTTCTCTTCTCATGTCGTGTTCACCCTAAACTCACTCACGTATACAAAATCATTTAGGAGAGAAATTTCAGGTCTTATATAGCAACTTGTTGTGTAGGGTTCTTTTTTTGTTCCTTCTTGGCTTTGGTTTGGTTGCTTTCATGGTCTGCAAGCGGATGTAGGACGAGAGACGCTATATGCACCTTCATCCGATGCAGATCATTTACGGATACGGATGCACAAGAAGTTTTGTGCGCACACGAGACACGACTGATACCATCTGAGAAAATGAGCTAAAAGCCACGAATTACTTTATTTTAGCGTGGTTGAGCTGAACCGTGACCGACATCTGAGGTTTTTCTTGTGTGAGATTATTAGATTTTTTTCTGATCTGAGGTTCAGACTATATCTTTTTTTACGAAGATCTTCATGAAGACAACCTTCAGCGATGCTTTCTTGCACGCAGAAAAAATCAGAATCTTGAATTAAAGACGTCGATGATGATTTCTTAAATTGAAATCATGCTCTATTAAGCTTTACCTAATCCATTCACTTTCGTGCCAGCTAGCTTGCCTGCGTAGGTTCTTGTATGAAAAAGACACGTGAAAAATGTGAAATATTGAAATGAAGTATTTTACTGGGAAATTCCCTAGATTTGTAGTTTGAAGAGTATTTGTCTACCAGAGTTAATGTAGAGTAGTACTAAAGTTGCTTCATGCATTGTAAAAATTGCATGAATCCTTCTGTTCCAAATTCCAGCAACTCAGCACACATTGGGGTATGCATACAAAGGGATCCACTCTAGTGGATTCTGGATCATACTCATGCTTGTTGGTATTATTATACAAACCCCTACCCCTCTTAAAATAGTATTATCTTCTCATTGCTCTGGAAAAATTCCCACAATTCCATGCATTTAAATGTTAAACTCAAATGTACTTCGTTTAGAACTGTCTTAATTATCATTTTTGCTCTCAGATACAAAATTGCACACATTCCTTCAATATTTATTCTGATGTGTGCTTTCAACTTCAACTCCACCTTCACCTCCATGAAAGTGGATTCTAAATTCTAATAAAATGCTTATGCGCTTGCATGTCATGATTTTTTGGAATATTCCAACCTGTTTCTGCTTTGGTTCGTGTCAACACATTTTCATGGGAGCAGTGCCTTCGCTGATATGTTGCATGTAAAGTATAAAGCAGCGATTTAGAGCGTGAGATTTTTTCCCAGAATTGGCCAAATATGGTTTATATAGTTTCACATGTCCTCTATTGATTTCAAGTAGACTCATCTGAATTACGATTACGGAGAATGGAGATCTATTCTGGATTTTGACTTTTGACTGGGCATCAAAACCTTCACATGCGATGAGCTGAAACAAATAAGTTTCGCATGAAAAGTGTATAATACTTGTTTTTGTAGAGTTCGCGTTTGGTAAAACCTGTTCCATGAAAGATTTTGTTTGCATGTTTTATACCTGAAAGGAATGACTGGGAATTTTGGGGGGTAATAGCCATATCGTTAACTGACCTTTGAATTGTAAATAAGATCTGAGATTTCTGAAAATGCGCTTGGCTAGGAACATGAACGACGATGGCAATATGCTTTGTTTAAATGTTTTTAGGAAATTTTGAAAATATTGTCCTGTAAAATTCAGAATACAAATTATGATTATAGCGTATCTCGTGTTTTTATTCTCTATTGTATCTAATAGATTTATACAAGTGATCAACAAGAAAATAAATTATGATCTGCAGTACTTGACAGATTACACAGAATAATCCTATGATTTATGAGACTGTTGCCTATATGTTTGCTGTTCCTGACAGTCGATAAAGATTATACTAAATGTACAAATGTATTCATTTTAAAACAAACTAGAATATGTTTCTAGAAAACAACTGGTCGGTAAACATATTTATATTCAATATTTCTACTTATACTTACTTAGAAGGGTGTCAAATATATTTTAGTTATTTGCATATTTCTTAAAGATATTAAGCATACTTGTGTCATACACGTATTATGCGGTTTTATAAAAACAATCATTCAAGGCGTGTAAATATTGATTGCGTCAGCTACAACAGTTTCTCCAAATTCATAAACCGGACGATTTCAACAGCAGGAATATTGTACATGCTGTGAGTGAAGAAAGCATCAACAGCAAAGACACTGCATGCTTTCCATAACAAAGTCAGAGAGTAGATATGTTTGACTGTGTGACAACAAAACTTCAAAAAGAGACGAATGCTAGGCAAACTAAATTCTAAGCTTACTGTTACTAATTACGTGACCTTGAACCCATGTGATGTATTAATAGCTTTCAAAATCTGGCTAAGGTTAGGATCGTTAGCGTCAATTCTAGTCACATGTAGATTTGAAGGAGATGAAGTAGATTCAGGTAACATAACTACTTGATTTTTTGCAGAAGCTATCTTTGCCAGCGTCTCGTCGTCTACTTCAATTATTTCGTATTGTGGTTGAGCAGGTGTTGGCTTCATTTCCATGAAATCAGAGGTAGAAGAATCTACCTCACCGATTAGTTCATATTCTTGGCCATCATCAAGAGTAAAACTTGAACCGGGTGTGAATGGAAGGATGTGTTCAACATGCATTGGATGTTTTCGTTCCACTTTCACTATGTTTGAGGTACTCGTTTGGAGCCGGGATGGTCTTGGTGTTGGAGTTGAGTTCGGCACCGACCTTGGAATAGAGCTACCAGGTGTTTTATTCTGTAAACGTAATTGTGAATTCAAATATAAAAAGTCCCGACTTCATTTTATCCATACCATTTGGTGATTTGGCAATTATATTTCTGGGAAATACTAACCTTCTGAGAATTCGGCATGCAAAAGCCAAGTTTGGACACAATATCTTGAAAGCTCGCTGAGACAGCATCAACAGATATAGGCTTTTCCACATATATTCTCTCCGTTCGTGTAGTATCCCCATTGATTTTATATCGAGTATCTGTGAGAAATTTTCGGAAAAACGTTTCCTTTTGTTTTCTCTTCCTTGGTTTGGTGGGATCTGTTTCATCAACCAAGTCAGTAAACAGCGTATACAAGGCTTCGCCAAATGGATGCGTGAAATCTTTTTCCTGGGACCTGAAATCGAAATACAAAGTAAATGGGCATTCCAACACAACAAAAGATAATGTGTAGGCAAAAATAACCAAATCTTAGCCACTCTTATAAAATCGAATATGTATGTACCTGATTCGACGCTCCTGTAGCCTTTTCTTTTCCTTTTCTCTGCTTTCCAGAACCGATTCACGCAGCTGCTTACAAGATGTGCAAACTGATTCAAACGCATCGTTCGGGATTATGCCTGGACACTCAGAATCAAAATATGCACAACTTCTTTTCTTTGTATTGGGAAAATGTACAAGGTCTTCAACAACCATCTCAGGTACACCACAGCAAGTAGAAGCTTCAGCAACTCTGCTAATCAGTGCAGCTACGTCTTCCTTCTCGGCGTAGCATGTCATTCCAAACACATCTGTCATATCCATCCCATCAATGAATACCCGTATGTGCTTATCTTCGAAAAACTAAATTTAGATACAAAATCAATATATTAAACACCACCTTTAAAATTATCAGTAGCAGAGTACAATGCAGTACATTACTAATCATGCGTCATTACCTGCAAACACCTTTTCACTGTTGGTCTCCCATTTGGAGGAAGCTCAGGTTCGGACACTATAATGACTTTCCTTTTGCCCTGAGGATCCCATTGGACTCCTCCCATTGTCCATCTTCCAGACAAGTGTAGAAATTTTTTTAAGGATGTGTAGAATCTTTCGAATTCTCTATCAGGTCTAGCATCACTTTCATCCTCGGCGTAGGATTCCATGAAGTCTCTGTCATACAACATGTCTTCATCGTCAAAACTATCTGCGTCTGACGCCCGATCAGCGTCATCTGCCCTAACATGTTGTAGAGTTTTAATTTTCGCCGAGGTAGATTCTGAAGGAGTGTGTAGTTTAAGCTTTGGAACTCCAAGTAAGTCAAGGTTAACTTTTTTGGTCTCTGCGGCTGGTTTCTTTTGAGTTAACAGTTTCCTCGGCTTTTTCGTTGAATCATTAGCATCAATGGAACTGCTTAGTTTAACCTTCTTCTGCTGAGGTGCGCCAGGTGCAACGTCAGTTTTCTTCTTCTTCTTCTTTACAATACCTAAAGCAACTGCGTTCATTCCATCAGTTTTAGGTGGCACAGTGGTGGCTTTTTTCGGGGTGTCTTCAAGTTTCTTTTTGTTTTGTGTTGTTGCAACAGTTGATTTATTCTTGATTAACTTTTTCTTCTTTTTCATCATTATTTTCGGTTTCGTGGTATCCGAATCATCCTTGGCACTACTCAGTTTAGCTTTTTTCTCTTCAGGTGCTCCTGTCCCAGTTATGTCTTTTTTCTTTTTCACCGTTAGAAGGTCTGAAATCACAAGTTGCACTCCATCAGTTTTAGCTGAAACTGCTACAGTGGAATCTTTTGATTTGACTGGAGAAACTGCATTCTGTTTTACAACAGTGCCTTTGTCAACTTCTTTATCCTTCTCTACAGATCCTGAAACCGGAGCTTCCTTTCTTTTTGTTCCTCTTGGACTCGAAATAGGTTTTACAACCTTTGTCTCCTCCATCGGCTCCTCTGATGTTTTCTCACTAACGGCGACCAAAGTCGCCCTAGCTCGGCCACGTGTTTTCGCAGGCTCATCCTCTGTTAATCGCTTAACAGGTTCACTATTTACAACTGGAGGCAAATGTGAGTCTTTGGTTTTGGTAGGAGAAGCAGCTTTCGGTTTCCCAACCGCCTGATTTTCAACCTCTTTGACTTTTTCAACAGGTTCTGGACTCGTTACATCCTTTCTCCTTCTTCCTCTCAGGTTCCCAGTAAAGGCAGGAACGTCTTTCTCTTCCTTCGAAGGTGCTACTGGTGTTTCAGGTTCTTTCTCTTTTGCAACCAGGGCTTTCGCTGCTGATGCTCTACCTCGTCCACGTGTCGCTGGAGTGTCTTCTTCCGCTTTCTTCTTTTCTGGAGAAGATTTAACAGGTTCTGGTTTTGCAGTAGGCACAACAGAGTTCTTGGGTTTGGTAGGAGAAGCAGGAACAGCTTTAGACTTTACTGCAAATACCACCTCCTTTTCAACCTCCTTCTCTTTCTCAACAGGTTCCGAGCTCGGAGTTTCCTTTCTTCTCCTTCCTCTCAAAATGGGAGTAAGAGTTGTAACTTGTTTCTCTTCCTTCGACACCTCCACATCCGGAGTTTCGTCATCTTTCTCCGCAGGGATAACTGCTGACTGTCTACCTCGTCCACGTTTTTTCGGTGTTTCTTCCTCAACCTTTTTCTTGTCTTGTGTTTGTTTCGCAGGTTCAGCTTTAGCAATAAGAGGCACAGCGGAGTCATTTAATGCAGTCCTTGATTCAGGTCGTATGAAATTACTGGGAAGAAAATGGTCCGAGCAAAGCCGCAATCTTCTCAGCTGTCGATCAGGTAATTTATCAAGTTCCGGATTTCCACAATTCTGCATCCACTTCTTCCTCCTGGAACACGTTAAAAATCCAAACTTCATTAAACCCTTTCAACAGTTCATGATAAGCAAGGAACAACACATACGAATCAAATTTGCTAAATACTTCCATTCAAATTTACTAACCTTTTCGGATCCTCTGGAAAGCAGAAGAAGGACACATCCTTATCCTGGGAGTAACTCTTCTTACACCCACTGAAGCTGCACACTGTCCCACTCATCTTTCACAAAATATAAATCTCACAAATTTCACAAAATAAATGTCAACAAAGTTAAATTTATAAACAATCCCGTATCCTTTTTTCCAAAAAAGGACCAAACACCACAAAATCGCGCAAGTCCAAAAAAGTGTTTACATCCTTCAAAAAATGAAAATTACAATCACCATATTTAATTAGACCTCCTTCAAAATTCGAAAGCTACTAGCAAAATTTTAATTTCTCCTATTTTTAGAGGAAAATGTGCCAAGTTGGTGATATCGTGAAAATTTTGTTGACAATGCAAAGTTGCAAAATAAAAACAAGGAGTTGAGGGAACTTGGATTCGCAGAAAAAGTGAATCCTTTCCTAAATTCACCCGAGGAAAATAACGTACATGTTTTCAGAGTGAATTGAGAGTGAATGTATAAAAAACGGAGCGTCGAGTGAGAGCAGAGAGCTTTGAACAATCATCCCAGGCGCCCACCAAGGCTACCAGAGTTGGAGGGAGCACCTAAAGCCACAGTCCAGTATGCCCCAGCCCATAAGTTTTCCTTATGTACATCCACAATGTCTGGATATCTTAAATATAAACGAGAAGTCTACCTGGGTCTTGGAGACCTCAGCTGTCTTTTATTATGATTTGCTTCCCTTCAC